>VNJZ01001871.1:0-115591 GCA_008042795.1 Drosophila asahinai | reverse complement strand
TAATTAACAGGCTACGCCTAGGACACACTCTACTCACTAACGCACATTACATGGACAGATCTCTCCAAGGTACCTGCCCCCTCTGCAATAATGCTACAATAGACATTAACCACATCTTAGTAAACTGCACTACCCTTTCCCAACTCAGAACCTTAACCTTCTCCCACGAAAACCCAATCCAACTCCTAGCCAACCCAACAACAGAAAATGCAATAAAAATAATCTCCTTCCTCCACAAAGCCAAACTTGTACATAGAATATAGACACATTAACTCATAATAACCAATACTTAAATAAATAAACATGTAAATACACCCAGGCGAGCGGTAGGCCTTAGCAGCTAATGCTCCTAATTTTAAGTTAGCTTTTAGTTTTATACCAAATGTTAGCTTTAGATAAATAAATAAATAAATAAATAATATTATGTTTTTTATGAATTATATTGGTGGGCATATGGGCTTGTCAGTAGGGCATTCTCCACTCCTTTTTACCAAAAAGTCTATAAAATAATATTAATAAATAATCAAACGCTTATATTACAAGCTTTAATCATATAAATACCTGGTAGTCCTTTTTCTTTACGTGCACAAGACATATTACTTAAAATCTGTTTGTTAGGTGCATTCTGATAACAGCTCGGTAGAATTCCACATTGAGGGTCAAGTTCAAATGGCACATGTGCCTGGCATTTTGACCTGACACTCAATACATTGCAGGCACCTATAGATGATAACACTAATATATCGTTTCCAATTAAATGCTCAGAAACTTACCCAAAATTAAGACGACAATAAAAATGTTCATGGTGCTAAACTCTTCGAATAATCTTCGAGATTAAAACCTTTGACTTTTAAGACGGGCTTTTATAGATCAGCAGACTAATTACCGATAAATTTCCGATTTAGTGGGAAAAACCAATATTATTGTGGAACGAAAATAATTAAACAATCAATTTATTGTTCAAATTTAAAAGTTCGAATTTACTGGAAAATATATATAACATCAAGTTATTTTAAAGTTTAAAACAATTATAAAATTTTCGTTGCAGACCTTTTATAATAATATCATGTTATTTATGAATCGTTTAATTAATTGGTGGGCATGGGGGCTTGTCAGTTGGACACATTCCCTTCCTTGCTTCCAAAAAATCTATGAAATATTATTAATTAGTAAACTCTCGCTTATATTTCAATCTCAATTCATATAAATACCTGGCAGTCCTTTTTCTTTACGTACACAAGACATAATGTCTAAAAACATTCTGTTATCTGCATTCTGATAACAGTTCGGTAGAATTCCACAAAGAGGGTCAAATTGAAGTGTAGCCAATTGAGGGCATTTTGTCCTAACGAACGCTCCATGGCAGGCACCTATAGATGATAACACTAATACATATATCGTTTCCAATTAAATGCTCAGAAACTTACCCAAAATTAAGACGACAATAAAAATCTTCATGATGCTCTAGTATTGGAATAATATTCGAGATTAAAACCTTTGACTTTAAAGAAGGGCTTTTATAGATCAGCAGACTAATTACCGATAAATTTCCGATTTAGTGAGAAAAACCAATATTATTGTGGAACGAAAATAGTTAAACAATCATTTTATTGTTAAAATCTTAAAGTTCACATTTACTGGAAAATATATATAACATCAAGTTATTTTAAAGTTTAATACAATTATAAAATATTTCTTGCAGAGCTTTTATAATAATATCATGTTATTTATGAATCGTTTAATTAATTGGGCATAGGGGCTTGTCAGTTGGACACATTCCCTCCCTTGTTTCCAAAAAATCTATGAAATATTATTAATGAATAAACTAAACTTCAATCTCAATTCATATAAATACCTGGCAGTCCTTTTTCTTTACGTTCACAAGACATATTATCTAAAGCCATTTTGTTACCTGCATTCTGATAACAGTTCGGTAGAATTCCACAATGAGGGTCTAATGAAAGTATAGCAATTTTAGAGCATTTTGTCCTAACGAACGCTCCATGGCAGGCACCTATAGATGATAACATTAATACATATACATATCGTTTCCAATTAAATGCTCAGAAACTTACCCAAAATTAAGACGACAATAAAAATGTTCATGATGCTCTAGTATTGGAATAATCTTCGAGATTAAAACCTTTGATTTTAAAGACGGGCTTATATAGATCAGCAGGCTAATTACCGCTAAATTTCCGATTTAGTGGGAAAAACCTATATTATTGTGGAACGAAAATAATTAAAAACAGTCTTCAAAAATTAAAAAAAAAATTATTGTTCAAATTTAAAAGTTCGCACTTACTGGAAAATATACATAACATCAAGTTATTTTTAAGTTTAAAACAATTATACAATTTTCGTTGCAAGGCTCTTATAATAATATCATGTTATTTATGAATCGTTTAATTAATTGGTGGGCATGGGGGCTTGTCAGTTGGACACATTCCCTTCCTTGCTTCCAAAAAATCTATGAAATATTATTAATTAGTAAACTCTCGCTTATATTTCAATCTCAATTCATATAAATACCTGGCAGTCCTTTTTCTTTACGTACACAAGACATAATGTCTAAAAACATTCTGTTATCTGCATTCTGATAACAGTTCGGTAGAATTCCACAAAGAGGGTCAAATTCACGTGTAACAAATGAAGAGCATTCTGCCCTAACGAACGCTCCATGGCAGGCACCTATAGATGATAACACTAATACATATATCGTTTCCAATTAAATGCTCAGAAACTTACCCAAAATTAAGACGACAATAAAAATGTTCATGATGCTCTAGTCCTGGAATAATCTTCGGGATTAAAACCTTTGACTTTAAAGAAGGGCTTTTATAGATCAGCAGAATAATTACCGCTAAATTTCCGATTTAGTGTGAAAAACCAAAATTATTGTGGAACGAAAATAGTTAAACAAAAATGGTTTAACAATTGTATTGTTTAAATGTAAAAAGTTCACATTTACTGGAACAGATATACAACATCACGTTATTTTAAAGTTTAATACAAATATAAAATATTCGTTGCAGAGCTTTCATAATAATATCATGTTATTTATGAATCGTTGAATTAAATTGGTGGGCATGGGGGCTTGTCAGTGGGACACTTTCCCCTCCTTGTTTCCAAAAAATCTATGAAATAATATTAATGAATAAACTATCGCTTATACTTAAATCTTTATTCATATAAACACCTGGCAGTCCTTTTCCTTTACGCGTACAAGAAATATCAATTAAGACCCATTCGTTTGGTGCACTCTGATAACAGTTCGGTAGAATTCCACAATGAGGGACAAATTCAAGTGTAGCAGATGGAGAGCATTTTGTCCTAACGAACTTTCCATGGCAAGCACCTATAGATTATTACATTAATATTTATTTTCTAATTAATTGTTAGAACTCACCCAAACTTAAGACGACAATAAAAATCTTTATCATAGTCAAGTTTTAAGACTCCGTTTAAAATAAAAGCACCGACCTTAAAGAAGGACTTTTGTAGACTAGCAGTCTAATTACCGATTTGGTGTAAAAGCAAATATTATTGCGGAACAAAAACAATTTTACGTTATGTAAATCAATTGAGATAATGTTCCCCTTTTTTTTGCAACCCCAAGGCAATTCTTAAAGTACAAATCAGTTTTGAATAAAAAATAAAATAATTTAAAGCGTAACCTGAAGAACACATTTATTTATCTCTTAATTCTCAGATAAATACGAAATATTATTTATTTTCGTTCTTCAGCATGGAGGCTTGTTCGTGGGGCACTTTCCATCTACTATTTTTATAAACCCTTTTAAGTAATGATATTTATTAGGATAAACTTATTTATGTAATACCTGTCGTGCATCCCTCATTGTGAGTTTTAAAGAAATGTACTCCATTGTACTAACAGTCTTTACTAATCCCGCAATGAGGATTAATAAAATTTGGAGCGAATTTGCGGCAATCGCTCGTGATTCCTCGTGAATGCTAAATATAAGGGACAACAAGGAACTAAATAATAATTATTATAATTATAATTAGTTCCAACTGAGTTTTAAATAAATAATAATATTTAAAAATAATATTTCAAGGAGTAACTTGAAGAAAGCATTTATTTTTCTCTTCTTTATTTCTCATATAAAGATTCAATATTGTTTCCGTTCTTCAGCATGGCGGCTTGTCCCTAGGACACCTTCCCTTTCGTATTTCTGTAAATTCTTTAAAGTAACGATATTTAGAAGGGAAACTTCTTTTTGTAATACCAGTCGTAAACACTCACCAGGCAGGTTTAGTTCCATGCGCCTGCATCCCTCATTGTTGGTCTTTTGTTTATTTTCTCCATCGAAATAACAGTCTTTACTAATCCCGCAATGGGGATCAATAAAATTGGGAGCGAATTTGCGGCAACCTCGAGTAACCTCGCTTGAGATTCCCCGCATGGAAAGAACTAGATATGGGGATAATAAGAGTACCTTTTTTTTTTTTTTAATAAGTGTTAACAAACTTACAAAGAATGAACACAACGTAGAGTGACTTCATAATGTTGTTTCGAATCGAAAATGAAAAGAGTTATTAAATGATGAAGCCTTAAATAACCCTGTACAATTATCAGCGGAAAATGTTGGATTATTTGGTTATAATTAATTATATAGAACTAATGAATAAAATGGCAAACAAGTTCAATTATACATAAAAGGGACGACAAGGAACTAAATAACGAGGAACGAATTAGCGAGACTAAAAATAAAAATAAAAATAGTTATTTTGTGATTGGTTGTAATTTTGCGACCTTTATTTGATATACTATACGCGTTTTTGATTGTCCGAGTTAATCAATATTAATATTAAAATATTACATTAATACTAAAATTAATTTAAAAAAATAATAATAATTTAAAAATCATGAAATCTTTTTCATTTTTCAGATGGCTTCGTTGCCGGCGTGCGATGCAATTCGCAGTACAACAAGACGCGCGGCAACCTGAAGCTCAACGGCGACTCGCGGGTGATCTGCCAGGGATTCACCGGCAAGCAGGGCACGTTCCACAGCCAGCAGGCGCTGGAGTACGGCACCAAGCTGGTCGGCGGCATTTCCCCGAAGAAGGGTGGCACCCAGCATCTGGGCCTGCCCGTCTTCGCCTCGGTGGCGGAGGCCAAGAAGGCGACGGATCCACATGCCACCGTCATCTATGTGCCACCGCCCGGTGCGGCCGCTGCCATCATTGAGGCCCTGGAGGCGGAGATCCCGCTGATCGTGTGCATCACCGAGGGCGTGCCACAGCACGACATGGTGAAGGTGAAGCACGCCCTGATCAGCCAGAGCAAGTCGCGATTGGTGGGACCCAACTGCCCGGGAATAATTGCCCCCGAACAGGTTCGTACTCGGACATCTTCTCCTCGCAAAAGTCCAAGAGATAAGCGCTGCGGTTGAAGCGGTGTAAAGTTCACTTTCCATTGGCTGTTTATATGCCGCTTATCTCTCGGTGTGACGCACAAAGTCAAGTGAAGGAATAATTAACAAAATCGGTTTAATGTTGTCTATTTTAAGAATTACATAATTTTCTGTTGTTTTCATTTTATTTACAAACATAAAAGCTAAATTCCAGAGTTTTTTATCTTTATATTTTACTTATAAACTATATTTCTTTCTCTCTTCTTCTTCCAGTGCAAGATCGGCATCATGCCGGGTCACATTCACAAGCGCGGCAAGATCGGTGTGGTCTCGCGTTCGGGAACCCTGACCTACGAGGCCGTGCACCAGACTACCGAGGTGGGCCTGGGCCAGACCCTCTGCGTGGGCATTGGCGGTGATCCGTTCAACGGCACCGACTTCATCGACTGCCTGGAGGTCTTCCTCAAGGATCCCGAAACCAAGGGCATTATCCTGATCGGTGAGATTGGAGGTGTGGCCGAGGAGAAGGCTGCCGACTACCTGACCGAATACAATTCGGTAAGTCCATGGGTTATATCATCCCAATAGATAAATATTAAATTTAAAAATATTTCCTTCCTAATTACAGGGCATCAAGGCCAAGCCTGTGGTCTCGTTTATTGCCGGTGTGTCGGCGCCACCCGGCCGTCGCATGGGTCACGCCGGAGCCATCATCTCGGGCGGAAAGGGAGGTGCCAACGACAAGATCGCCGCTTTGGAGAAGGCCGGCGTTATTGTGACCAGGAGTCCAGCCAAAATGGGCCACGAGCTGTTCAAGGAGATGAAGCGCCTGGAGTTAGTGTAAATAAATAGAAAAGGCCATAACCAAAACGGAATCCGTACGCCGAACAAAGCGTATACGCAACTCATGATCATGAACTAATAACGTTAAGCTAAAAGTGTGTCGAAATCGAAAAGTTGAATTCGAGAAATCCAAATAAATTATTGTGTAAATCGCTAAAGTGAACACGTATTCCAAGAATTAAGTTACCTAACTGCCGTACCACCAAGTTGAACTTAAATAACTCGCACCAAAACAGAAATTTGTAGTTTGAAATGCACTCGGCTCTTAAAATTAGTTTTTGCGATCAGTTTTTTGCCTTAATTTAAATATATATGCTCGAAATATCAAAGCGTATTGTATTTAAATGTGAAATAAATATGCAAAAAAAACAGGAAATTCCCGGCAATGCTTAGCTTTTCAATACGGTGATATTCGAAGAAACGTTGAAAGATAACAAATTATTCTTTACGTAACTGCTATCAGTTTAGGGTTCAGTGGTCGTATCAAATGGTATGAAAAACCAGGAAGAATCATTTTAAATTGGAGAGATTTTGCCGCGCTAGCTGGTTAACATTTTTAAGCTCTGTTAACGTAACCGTTGCGGCGTTGCCAGACCAATCAATATTAAACAGATTTCTTGTTTTCCTTTGCAGGTCTTAAAAAAAAACTTCAACTAAAATTTTCACAATTCAAAGGCGAATTAGTTAGAGAAATACTTGAACAATTCCGTCAAAAATCCATGGAAATATACAAATTTACCCTGAAAACCAGTGCTGCCAGGCTGAGCGAGAGCCACTGAGACGGTCACACGGTGTGCCAGCTGAGATAGTGTGACCAGTCTCGCTGCGTTGCATTTTCCCACACGTTACTGGCGGTGGTGAGGGATTTGTCGAACGGGTCATACTGTTGAAAACCTCATTTTCTGTATTATTATTATTATTATTATTATTCTGTATCGGCGGTTTAAACAAATGTGAAAAGCAGCGCGAAGAGCACCCACAACTGCAGTGCCGCCCCCCGCAGATCGTCCGCCGCTCCCTCCCGCAAAAAACGGAAAAGCGGCGAAGAGAAGCCGAGAAAGCGGAGAAGGAAGTCAACAGAAAAGGAGAAAAAAGAAAGAAAAAAAACCAACAAAAAAAGCAACAACAATCGCCATGGCCAGCAGAACTGAAAATGGTGAGTTTGTTCGCAAAATTCGCAGGCAAATCGTTCGAGAGATGGCAAATAAAGTGTATGCAACACGCTTCGGTGAAAAAAGTCAGTGGGAATTGTAACAAGTGATTTTTTTGCGAGTGCAAAACCTTGGATTGTGGACCGCCGGCTGCAGTTTCGGAGAAACACAGGGTTGTATGCCCTGCCTAATTGGAGCAGTTCAGAAGAATCCCCATTTTTCGGATTATTTGTTCCCGGAGGAACTGCACTAAAAAAAGTTGCGTTTTTTGGTAGCGAAGAGGATCAGCTGTAAAAAAGATTTTACAATTCTTTAACTCTAAATTCCTCTTAATGCCCGGCTTCCAGGATTTTTAGCCTTCTTGACTTCTCAGAAAGGGAGACTCTGAATTTCTAGTCAAAAGCCTAAATTTTAAGGAAATCGTTCGTTGTATTATATTTAAGGGTATTTTTATAATTCATTGATTTCATGGATCAGCTGTAAGAAAGATTTTACAATTACTCTTAATTCCTCTTAATGCCCGGCTTCCAGGATTGTTAGCCTTCTTGAATTCTCAGAAAGGGAGACCCTGAATTTCTAGTTAAAAAGCCTAAATTTTAAGGAAAACTTTCGTTGTATGATAATTAACGGTATTTTTATAGTTAGTTGATTTCATGGACTTGATCACAAAAAACTTTTCAAGTAATATTTTTCTTAGTTTCTCAAAGTTTTTTAAAATTGGTCGACAATAGTTTTTTATAAAATTTACAATTACAGATAGTCTTTATCAAACAACATGAATGTGAGTATAAAATGTTAATTCAAGAAATTGTTCATATTTTGACTCGATGATTCGCCTTAAATAAAAGTCTTAACCTTCCTGGAAAACCACCTAATGAAATGTGTAGTTAGTGATTTCATCGGAATAATTTAAACACATGGAGAAGAAAGGAATAAACCGAACGATAAGGGATAGAGTAAAACTTAAATACCTAGATATAAAGACTAATATATCAGATGACCTATGAGTTTTCAGGGCCATAGCTTCTCTTCCGGAATTTTAGGTAACCATAACTCTCCGCAAACTAAGCCAGATGCAAGATTTTTGAGCTACAGAGAAAAGCTAAACATATTTAAAACAAACCAAACCCTTTCTTATTATCTCCAGTTTGTAAAGAACCTACGACTTCTGGGACATATCGCATTCTTGTCGTCAGTAAGTTCTGTAAGTTTCTTCCTCTTCGCCTTTGCTCGATTTATAGTAAATGCTTTTGTTTGTGTTTAAAATAGATTCGAAATGGCTCTTTGGCCTGCGTCCGCCGCCATTGTCGGCGTTTTCGAGTGGGTTTTTATTGAAAATCTATTTTGCGAATCATGCGACCAGGCTGGCTATCATCTCTCCCTTGCTCCGCGGCGTTTCTCTCGTTTGTCTCCAATTCTCTTACATCGATGGCGTCGCGATCATGTCGTCAGGTTTGTTTGTTGCCTCTCCCAAAAAACAAAAACCGAACCCGGGAATGACTTTTCTTTTTAGCCATTCTACATAAATATATTTAGGGAGCAGTGGCGATTGTAAGATTATCATAGATCAGCGTTAGTAGAATCTTTATAATACTTCTCAATGAAATTTCAATTTCAATTTGTAATTATTTATAAATATTTGAACTTTATATTAATATTTTAATTCACAAATTTTAAAAAATTTTGATTATATTCTTTGGAGTTAAAATTTAAAGGTTTTTTTTTTTGGGGAAAACCCATAATTATATTTTATAGTTTTACGCTCTGCACTAAATAATTCCTATATCCAGGTGTTTACTGTTTATTCACACCGAATGCATTTGCAACTGCCACTAAAACGTCGCTGTTTTGTGTTTCTCTCTCTGCCTTTTGCTCTGTTTATTGTTTTATTCGAATATTCACATATTCGCATTCGCATTCGATGATGTTCTCCCCGGTGACGATGCCATTAGATGATGATGATGATGATGTATGTATCTTAGCTGATGCTATAATCGAAATGTCGTCGTTGTCACACAATGTATTAGTTGTTAAAAAGAAAAAAGGAACGAAAAACGAAAAACGAAAAGAAAACAAGTATTTAGACGTTTGTTGCTGCGCTCGGATTCGCTTCGCCCGTCCGATTCGTTGTCATTACACAAACACGAAAAAAAGGTTGAATGCAAATCTTACTGCAAAAAGCCGCGAAACCAAAGCATTTTTCATTCGAGAATGTTGAGAATTTGTGTAAATTAATTTATTGCCTTTGTTCATGCCATTTGCTATCTTTTGTTATTTTGTTTAAATTTTCTAAAGCATTCTGGCCGCAGCCGCGCATCTTTTTACGACAGGCCAACTCCTGTTGGCCGAATTTTTGTCGGGAAACCTATTTAAAAATGAGTAATCGTAATTCTTTTTATACAATAAAATGTATATTAACACAGAATAAAATCTAATATTTCTCCATCTGTGTACAGTGACAATTTCATTTTACATTTTAAACATTAAATTCGTCACAGTCAAGAAAAGCTTTCTGAAATTTGTGAAACATGGCTTAAATTGAAAGAGAATTTAGTATTTATAAGTATTAAGGTTTATCTGAAGATATTTATTCATTATCAAGATGTTTCTTAAATCATTTTAAATGATATTTTTATTTATTTATTAAATATATTTTTATTATTTATTATTTATTATTTATTTATATTTATTGGTAAGCATTTATTGGCATTATAGTAACTTTACATTACATTAATAACATTACAGTACTTTCTATGAACCATATTCTAGAACTGGACTTACAAATCAATAAGCCAGTTTTTACACTTAACTTATTTAATTTGCAACTTCGGCTTATCGAAGCTCATCTGTAGTTCGTTTCGCTGCATCCCATGAATAATCGCCTATGATAAGAGCAGACACATGACATCGCATCGGTTACGCCAGTTTTACTTTGTTGTTTTTGATTTTGATTTTGCAGCCTCAAACGGCCGCGCCTCATCTTCGCCCGCCCGCATCCTGTAGGTATATTTCCTCTTTAGATTCTCTGCAGACAAAGTTGCGATGCCAAGCGAATTCTATTCCCGCAAAAGAGGAAAAACTGAGGAGGTGGGCGGCAGGCAGGTTGGCAGGGCGCCTCTAGGCCCGTGCGGATGCTTTTTGCATATTTCATAATTCCCGCAGGTGGCTATATGGCTACGTGGAATGAACCCGGAACACCCCGGCTGTTATACCTGCAGACAGAGGCCAACAATCAAATGGCCCCAAATGTCGGTTCCCAGGTGCCCCTTTGTGTATGCAACATAGAATTTTTCATATGCCAAATGAATGATTGAGGACGGCTGGGGAGGAGATGCTGTCTCGGCAACTTTAATTCCAGCTTTCCTATTCCTCTTCGATTTTTTTCGCTGATGTATTACTCCAGCCTAGAGGAAATTAGGTGGTCTGGGTCTTGGGTTCTTTGTCTACGTTGCTGCTTAGTCTGGGCCTTAAAAATGTAAGTCATGTGTCGCTAAAAAGAAAACTGGGAAAATGCTTGAAACGTTTATATAATTATGGGATGTTTCGACTGAAAAGTACCGAGCTCTCGTGTATATATGTGTTTACCATAATAATAATCTTAAAAAACATGGAAAATAAATGCTAAGTACGTAATATTATAATAAACATGGAAGAAGGATGAAGATTTTACCTTCCGTTGAAGTTTCATGGCCAGATTAAAATTAAGCTGAACTCTATAAGGTCAAAACTAAGACCTTGCAAGGTTTAACTTCAAATCCCTTTCCTGCACTTGAATATAAATATCTGATTTGTCATTTAAATAATTTCCAGCATGTTGAATCTAAATAAAACACCAAAAATCACCTAATTAGGGTATAAAAACAAGGCCCCACCAGATACCTGAAGCAGAAACAATCCGAGACAGCCAGTTGAGGGTGACTATATCCATCAAAGCTGGCATAATCAGGCGAGGGAAGTGTCGGGGCTTAGGATTCAGCTGCGAACGAAAAGGATGAGGTTGTTAGGGGCGCTTAAATGAAGACTTCTCTGTGCCGTCTGCCTGCGTGTCCTTCTACGTGTTTCTTTTTCTGTTTTTCTGTTGCTCGCTCGTCTGGGTCAAGCGGGCGTAAGTGAAAGGAGGTGTCCTTGCCTCCTTTCTCAGCCAAACGTTTGTTGTTAACACCTTTCATGGTCGTCAAGACACGAGACGTGGCATGGCCCAGTCATTGTCACAGGCAAATTAATTAAAGGACCCCCCCTGGGCGATGTCGTAAAGCATTTAGCATTTTAATTGCGCCATAAAAGCGAACCGGGGGCCGACGACTGGCGAGGTGTTAAAGAGGTGCCCACAGTGGGTTGCTCGTTCAGGTGGTCCAAAGGAAGCAGGCATGAGAGAAGGGGAGGGTGCCATGTCTCTCAGCAAGAGTTGACTCTGCTTTGGCATTTGCCGGCTAATTAGATTAGATTTGCTTGCTTAATATCCCCCAGCAGGATCATGACAAAAGGCTTTAATGGCCAATACCAACGAGTTTTCTTCTCTACTTTGCTGAAAACTCTGACAAAACTGAAGAGCAATCTTAAAGCAATTATCACATTATCTTTGATTCTTTTAAAGAAATTTCCTACTCTGGTCTTAAATTTGATTAAAGAAGTAAATATTTATGGGGAAATGTATCCTGAAACCATCAATACTCAAGGCTTCTTAAATTAGTTCAACTTTTGTAGCTCAATGTCCTTTAATATTCACTTGAAGACAAATTAATAGTTTAAATATACAAATTTACCTTTCGTTTTCGAGGGAAAATACAATTCTTAGAATTCCACTTTGCTTATTTCTTAGAAGTTCCTCCCATAATAAGATCATTACCTGTGCTTTTCGAGGAAAATAAGCTTCCTTTAAGTTTTAAATTAAATTTTTGTTGGTACGTCGAGGTTCCAGGAAGAAATCAGTGCACTTTCAGTGAATGCATCTGCTGCATATCCCCCTACGTGCCTTCGGGGCAAACTTAACTGGGCCAACACAGGCCACACCCACTGGACACACTGTAGCACAGTGTGCGCCCCATGCACGGCCAGCCACCCCCTTTAAGCCCACCCTCCTGGATACTACTGCAGTTGCCTGCGGAAGTGACAGACGGATGCTGGCAGTATCCTCGAGTCCTCGCATCCTCGCTCAGCACTTGGCCTCGAAATGCGTTGCGCTTTTAAGCTCACACGTGCGGCGAGCTTAAGCTCGGTCTCGGCCTCTGCCTCCTGCCTCTGCCTCTCTCTCTTCCTGTCGCTCGCTAGTTGCCCTCTCTTTCTGTTCGTACACCCCTCTCTATCGCCTCTTTCTCTGGAGAGCTATCTCTCCGAGTTGACCCAAATAAGATGTCGTAAGTGCAGGCGAAAGGCGCGACATTCACGAATGTGCAATTATATTAACCGAGAGGAGCAAGAGAATGAGAGAGAGAGAGGAGCAACAGTCTCATCTTACTCTCCCTCTCTCTCTATGTTTCTGTACCATCATTTCCTGTTCCATTTTCACCATTCCAGTTTTTCTTAAAATTACACTAGCCAACATTGGCTTAGTCTGTAATTTAAGGTAATTATGGTAAATTCATGATTAGATTTTACTTTTAAATATCCTGAAGTATTTGATTTTTAAGATTTTGTTATTATATCCTTGCAGAGGGTATTATAATTATGACCAGATGTTTGCAACGCAGTGATGGAGGGATCTCCGACCCCATAATGTATATATATTCTTGATCAGCATCACCAGTCGAGTCGATCTAGCCATGTCCGTCTGTCTGTCGGTTTCTACGCGAACTAGTCTCTCAGTTTTTCAGCTATCGAGCTGAAATTTTCAGCATAGTCTTATTTCTTTAGCACGCAGAATGGAATAGAATAATAATTTAGAATAATGGCGAAATAAATGTATAAAAAATTTTAACTTCTCCGTTTTTAAACTTATTTCTTAAAATTCGAGATATAGCGGTTTTTTGCTGTTTAAGAATTACGGTTTTAATTTTATTAAGATCGGCCAACTATATCAAATAGCTGCCATAGAAGCGATCGATCGATTTATATGATGTACAATGTAAAATGTACAAAATTCGATATTTCGATATTTCAACATAACAAATGGATCGATTTTCAATGATCCAGTGGCAAACTGCAAGCGTATACAAACTTTGGTTTACCGAAGTTAGCTTTCTTGTTAGTTCTTTCTTGTTTTTATTTAATTCACATTTAATAAATTTACTTTAAAGATAGATAAAGTATCAAAGATGCTAGAAAAAGTTCAAGTGTGCTACAAAATGATTCAGGTATTAAATTTCATGCCAAATTGTTTAAAATTATTTTCTTACGACTTAACATTTTGCTGGATAGTTTTGGACAAAGCGAACTTCTAATTCGTGTACCATACTTTTGAACAAAATTTCTATAGATTTTAAATCCCCACCTATATCTTTATGTACTTGAAACTGCAATTTTGTAATCTAGTGTAATTTATTACGACGCATTTGGGGAAACGCATTTGACATCCCCCAGATGCTTTTTCTTCTTCTTTCTTTTTGCTTAGTCGAAAAAAAAAGTCTCTCGAGAGCAGCGAGAAACATAGAGAGATAAAGAGAGAGAGAGTGAGAAGGAGCTGTCGGGGATGGGGGATGCTCGGGAACCATTTGGCTAATCGATGCAAATTATTTCGCAATTTGCCAGAGCGAGACGGAGCTAGAATGTGGAAGCGAGAGGGAGAGCTAAAGTATCTGCCGGATTGTTAGCGCAACTTTGATTGAATTCAAGGTCCCGCTAGACGAAAAGTTGCGTTATTGCGTTGTTTGCACTAAAATTATGTTGCATACTTCGGGGTGGAATTTCCATGCTACCATGTCTACCCGTGTATGTGTGTGTGGTTTGTGTGTTTGCAAGGGTTTGTTTGTTGTTTGCCTGTGTTTGTAGTGGAATCTAGGACACGCTTCACCTTACTTTATCTCACAATTTGCGGTATTTAACGCAACAATGCACAATAATAAAAGTAGAGATGGTGGTTGAGAATGCAAATATTTTAGATAAGTTAATACAAATATTATTTTAGATACATTTAAAGCATATAAAATAGTTTCTTTAAGTGATTGAAAACATTTTTGTCTAAGAAATTAACATAATATACCTCTTTAATTCAAAAACAAATAAGTTAAATGGTTCTAGCATGAAGACTATTCGTTTAGTTTCTTGATTTTCACTTTATACAAATATATTAAAAAATAAACTATCCTAATTTAATATTAATTGACTTTGTTAAATAGTCTAGTTCCTTAAAATCTCAATATATTTAATGTCTTTACTGTAATGCCTTTATAAGCCACAAAGGAAGCCCTACTACGATTATCCCGTGCAAAGGTAAAAAGATAACTAAATTGCGAGAGAAAAATTGTGATTACTTACTCCTGGCTTAACATTATTGGCAGCAACAATGCCTGTCTTTTATCCTTATTCCCACATTTTTTACTCTCTTACCCCTCCTCCCTCCATATTTTTCATACTTTTCCCATAAGCAACGAAATTCTAAAAGCTTTTTTATTGCCCACTCAAACGATGAATGCATTCATCATCAGGAGAAAAAGAGAGGAAAATAAAATAACTGGCATATCCCGTTAGGAATCAAATGCAATTCCAGGCTCCAAATTGACAGATATGCAAGCGTAAAAGAGATAGAGGAGGAGAGCTATAAAAAGAGATGGCGGCAGCTTCAATTGATGGACACTTTTTTGGTCAATTTAGCAGTGATTTGCAAGGATAATTGAATTGGAAAAAGTTTTTATGTCTGGTCAGGGTATCAGCGATGATTTATGGCGGAAAGTTTTTAAATGGAAGATAAAGTTTTATATTAACAAAAAAAGAGAACAAAAACAAGAAAGATTTGAGAATTAATAATGGTAATTATGCACTTTTAGCTAAGTGCTTTAGAGAGCTTTATTTGTGGACAGTTTTTATGGGACATTTGCCCCTTAATTTAATTTCCTTAATATTATGCAATTATGTAGGATATTTATCCGCCCAAAGGACCCTTGTCCCAATGTACAATTTGATTAAAAGAGTTTCAATTCCAGATTTAGATTGCTTTAATGGAAATTCCCCTTTCGGTATTTACATTCAATTAAATTTGAATTCGATTTCCAGGTATAGAGAGAGCATGGACATCGACTTTTATGAACTTAATTTTTTTTTTTTGTATTTTGTGCCATAAACATTCCTGTTTGGTTCTCGCTCTCTCGGCCTCTATTTCCCTTACCCTCTTACGCACTGATAGCCACATGTCCAAGGTCCTTTGGCGGCCTGCTAGGAAGTGAAGCCAAAGAACCAAGCGGGCAGCGATATAGGCATATATATAGAGGAATATATAGGTAAAAACATACAGAAAAACATAAAGGACGACGAGGAGATGCCCAGTAACCAGAAGAAGGACTACAACAACTGCAGTCGGAGCATAGCGCACAACACACGCATACTAATGACAATGACAACAGCACAAACAACAGCAGGGACAGCGGCGTTCAGGAGCAGCAGCAACGAGAAGGAGTAGATGAGAACACACAAAGAAATAGGGCTTGCTATAAACCTAATTAAAAAGGGGAAAGACTACTAAAGGGTAAAAGAAGGATTTTTTCAGTTAATTAAAGTCAAATATTTAAAAGGACTAGAAGCAAAAAAATTAAGAGGATTATGGAATGCAAAATAATTTATAAATTAAGTATACGACTAGTTAAACTAAGAAATAAGTATTTATTGTAAAAATTTACAAAGAAAATTAGTCAATTAGTATTTCTATGTATTTTTATTCGATTAGGAAATTTTTTAAAATTAATCATTAGTTTTTAGATCCCATTTTTTGCAAGTGAACTGCCGAGTGAAGAGTTGAGAGCAAATGCCACCCCAATAAGCATTTTAGCTCTGGGCCATGGGACATCGGGTGAACTATAGTGCCATATTAAACGGGGAGAGATGTGAGAGAGACATAGAGCGAAAGAAAGAGAGGGGGGAAGCGGGAGCAGGAGGAGCAGGACAAGCATACGCTTTAACCTGTTTTCCGCGAAGCTTTTACGCACTCGCCGAGCTCTCTCTTCTCGCGATAGAGAGACCGAGAGAGGTGGCTGCTTTTGCCACCCTTTCGGTGGAGGAGATTTTGAAATGAGAGAATTTCGGCGAAAGAGAGAGAGCGCCTAGGCTGGTTGGGACAGTATTTTTCGCCAGCCAGCGAGTTGGCCCAGTATCCATTCGACCGTGTTCCCATAATGTCCGCCAGCGGTCGTCGCTTCTGTCGCAGCCGTTGCCAAAGTTGTCATTGTCATCCGTACCAGCAGCAGCAGCAGCAGCAGCAATATCCACAGCAGCAACACCAACAGCAGCAACACTAACAACAGCAGCAGCAACATCAAGGAGAAAAATCGGAGCAGCAGCAGCTTAAAAATACATTTTTCACAATGAAGCAAACGAGCGGAGGCAAGGAAAATTAGTGCCCGAGAAAATTAGTTTTTTTTTTCTACCGCAAGAAAAAAAAAATAAGAAAAATTAATACAAAAATAACAAAAAGTGAGAGAGAAAGAGAGTGTGAGTGAGTTAGCCACTACTAGGAGAGAGAAAATCAAGAGAGTTGGGCTTTTCGGAAGAGGGGGCTTTGCTCAACATAAAACATACGAAGGGAAAACTAAAAAACAAATCGTCTTGAAAATGGCACGCGCGTAGCAATAAATAAACGAGAAAACTATACAAAATACCAATTCCAAATCCAAATCCAAATCGAAATGGAAATCGGTTTCGGCACAGTGCTCGTGACACCGCAGACACCGACAAGTAAATGGGATATAAGTAAAGCTCCTCATTTATAAAAAAAGGAAGCCCCTTTCGCCGGGCGGCAGAGTGTTTAAAAATATATATACGAAAAAGTGCAGAGAAATGTGTGTGTTGGTGTTGGTGTGTTGCGAAAAATGTTTTCGAGTCGCGAGGAATTTTCATTTGGTTTTGAAGAAGACAATCTTTCTTTTTTCTGCTTTTTTGTGGCATTATTGGTGTATTATACATACACAGTCTCACACGTTTTGCCCCCACACACGCACACACACAGTCTCATATATAGAGGCGCTCGGCAATTTTCCTCGGGTTCGTTTTTCGTTTTTCATTTCGTATTTTTTCCCTATTTTGCCCCTCCGCGTTTTGTCGAATTCGGTGACGTTTCTTCGTAGAAATTAGTAGAGTTTTTCCGTGTGAGAGAAAGGCTGTTGAAAAGTGCATGTTAGCGGGAAGGTAGCATCGGCCGCGGCGTGTCAACAAATTATTATCATTTGGCTTTTGTTGGGTTGTGGAAAGTGCACGCCCCATTTCGGCCCATTTCTTGTTTTTCCTTCTTCTCCTTTGGGGCTGCCTTAGTTTCCTCCGGATATCCCTGCCCTTAGCCGCTTCCTTCTTTGCTGCCTGCCTTTGCGAGTGCATTGCAGGCGCACTTCCTGCTCGAGCTTCTGGATTGCATGCTCTCTCTAGTAATACACTTGGAGAAAATGAGATATCAGTCGAAACTTGACAAATTTTGACCTATTGAATTCTTTGTCGGGAATTTCCTAATCATTTTTTAAAAAAGCAATCAGAATTTCACATATTTTAAGGAGTTTTATTTCTTGATTTTTTTTTAAAGCAAAAAATTCACTTAGAACTTTTTTGATAAAAGATTTATGCTTTTCAGAATACATATTTATGATGTTTTAAAAAGCATAAAAATCCAAAAAGGTGTACAATTAAAAAAATTAATTTTATTTTAGCTTACTTTGGAAATATTCTTATAAAGTAGGGTGATTTTTATTGTATAGGTGTATAATCCTTATATTTTTCTACAATTAGAATATAAAGTTTAAATTATTTTGCATTTCTTTTATATATAAAAAACGACTTGGGAATTTTAAGTGACATCCCTATGTTATTCTAGTCTTTTAAGAGACCCTTTAATAATTGTTTAATAATTTCTCCGAGTGCTTCAACCGCCAGGCTCTGGCTCTCTCTCACCCTCTCTTCGCTCGCTCGGCTTCTCCCACGCAGGCGCCTTGGAGCTTTCGCTCCGCAGACAACCGCAACACATTTCCTAGTACTCGCTGCTCGCACCTCCTCGCTCCTCCTCATTCACGGCGAAGCTTTTTTGTTTGTCGCTTTGAGCGGGTGGCGATAAAAGGGGGAGTGAGTGAGTGAGTGAGTGAGTGAGCAGCTGTAAACAGCGGGAAGGCCAAGTCAAAACCAAGTCGTAATGCCAGGGCACATGCAAGCGATGATACTGCGGCTCTTGCTCCTCCTCCCTTCCCGGAAGTCCTCCTCCATTCCTTTTCTTCTTTGGCGCTGAGAATGCAATTTTCCGACTCTTGTCCCAAATTTTCTTCGGCGAACTTCGCCTTTGCCTCTGCCCCATACTTATTCTCATTCCCAGAAGAAAAGCGGAGAAACGAAGGCAAAGACTACGACGACGACGACGACAACGTCGTCACCTTCGTTTTGGTCGTGTGCCACACGTCGTATGCGTGTTTCTTTTTAAGGCGGCTACGTCATCTGTCACCTGCCTGCTTCCTCTTGCCTCCTCTCTGCTCCTCTGCGCTCTGTCCTTCTCTCTGTGTTCTCTATGTTCTTCTCCAAATCTCGTTTCGCCTTTTTTCGCGGGTATTTCCCAGAATATAAGATTCAAGTGCGACTGTCATGACATTTCATTTCATTTTCTTTTATGTTCTTTTTGCTTTTTTTTTGTTTTTGGTCAGGTGTTTTTGGGGGCGGACTCTTGGAACCTTCATTCATCTATTCTCATTTTTTTCTTTGTTGATATTTGCATTTTCTTGTTCTTATACGATTTCTTATTGGTTAATGCCATAAGTATTTGCGAAGGAGATTGCTGAGGAAAACTAGGGCAAAACCATAATGGCTAAAGTCAACTGGCATTTGAAAATGGGTATTTTTAAAAGAATATAGTCCATAAATATGTTTGTTTATTGTCTTTTAAAAGATTTCTCAAGTTTTCTAATTGTAGTTTACTTAGCAGACCCAAGAACTTAGCTTCATCCTTTTACCTGACAAACCTAATGCATCTAGTTTTTTTTTTTGGGAATTTTCCGCAGCCCTTTTCAATCATATTTCTTCCCAGAAATTTGTAATTAAAAAAATATATTTTTGCTACAAATTCTGGCCCCTTTCTTGCAAGATTCCATTTACTTGCCACACCGACCACCGACTTGCCTCATTTATTTATGCAAAGTCCATTCAACTCGGACAGATAAGCATCATTCGGATTGTGCAACATTTTTTCGGGCAAAGGATCAAGAGCAACCCTTTTAATGCGCACAAAAAGTGAACAAAATTAGCTACCTACTCCGCAATCAAAGAACCTGAACCAGTCCTTATAAGGACCACAATGAGCTAAGGAGCTGAGGAGCTCAGGAGCCAAGGAACTGATGAGGAGCTGGCGAGAGAGCATACGAATCCACCCTTTTAATAGTGCCGAGGGCAATATTCGCATCATGAAATCGGTTTTCTCGCCGTCTTGGTACTTCGGTCCGTCGTGCAGTTTTGAATATCAAAATAAATCGTAAACAAGGTCATATTTTTTATTGGTATGTGTGCGTGTTTTCCCTATTAAGTTCCTCCCTTTCTCTCAGCTTCTCTCTCTCACACTCTCTCAATCTCTCTCTCTATCTCTTGCGTGCGCGTTTTTCTCTCGGGGAAAGAAAAGAGGAAAAGCCCTCAAACATCGTGCTCTACTAAATAAACTTCCTACGACTTTGCAGATAGTAAAATAATGTGTGCCACAAGAAACAACAGGAAATCAAAGAAATCCTCACAGAACCTGAACTATATAGACATCAACAAATACTGAACCGCAGAGAATCTCCGTATAAATAAATAAACACAAGGAAATATTGAGGAGGAAGAACATAACATAACATAATATTAGGCGAGAGAAATAATCACAAAACAACAAAAGAAAGAGAAAGCTTTAACTAAAATATTTTTAACTATACAATATACATACATATATATTATAAAATTAATTATAGAAATAGCCACTTAAGTGTTTAGTGCATAAATGAATTAATTTTTAAACAAAATAACTGGGAAAATCAAGCAAGTGTACAGACCAAAAAAAGCGAGGGCAGCTTCTGATTTTCGGTGATATGGTGTAAATGTGATAAACAACGTTATAAAAAACAAACAAACAAACCCCAAATAAAAAACCAACCGTTTTAAACTCAATAACAAAGAAAAGAACATAAACAAAACAAAAAAGAAAAAAAAAACCGACAGGAAACCAAAACCAAAAATTGTGTTTTATTTTTCCTCTCTTCGCAAAGTTTTTTGCCACCACAAAAATCCAATACAATAACTATTTATCTACAAAATACTAAGCCTTGCATCTTATAAACAAACTAAACTAAAAGTAAACTAATCGTAAGTCGCACAAAAACCAAAGAAAATCGAGTGAAAAGCAACATCAGCGTCAGAGTTATTTGGTTCAACCTCTTTTTTATATCAAATATATATTCTCTCAACTGCACTGCCGCAACTTTTCGACAAATATGATTTTTTTCTGAAAATAAAAACCAAAAGCAAAACTCAGAAACTTTTAAAATATTCGTACAAATATACTTATAAAAAAAAAATAAAGAAACTATGCAGAAATTCTTATGAACCGCAGACAGCATAAAAACCAGAACAAAAGACAAACAACTAACCAAATCTAACAGAAAATCGAAAATTTGTTAACAAATTTTTGGAGCTACATAAAACCGTGTAAACAAAAATGCAATAGTCTAACTCACTTGAGGTAATTGTTGATAATAGACTTTTGTTATTTACATTTTGTTCTCCTGAGTCGATTATGGGGTTATGACACTACATTGTTGCTATTATTAAAACGCATTCAAATGTATATTTCCAGGGGAATGAAGGAAAATTAAGACAGACAATACAATTTTTTATCTGAATCCCAAAAGCTATTTTCATATGCTATATTTTTGCCTATATTAATGATAGAAAAAATCATGTGTGACCTTGCCTTCAGTAGCGAAAAAATTACAAGCAAACATAATGTAGTGTCATAGTACCAATTCCTTATTTGTTTTGACATAAGCTCTTAGGGATATTTAAATACTTTATAGAAAAGTAATGAGAAATAGTTCGACGTTCAAAGAATTAGTCTTTAGAAATTACAAAAGGATCCTGATAAATATTTAACCTGGGACTTTTTTCATTTATCTATTTTAAGTATACTTAGTTCAGAATACAACTAAATTGTATAATTGTTGAGTGGCTTTTGACATGTTCTGATTTATTTTATTTGATATATATATTTACCAAGGGTTGAAAGTCCTTTAAATTATTTTCCAATTGAATCATTAGTTAGGGGCTGACATCTTACATTCATTTTAATTATAAATATGGTTTCTTAAACCCACTTACTAACTTATTTTTCCCATTTCTGGTTTCTTCTTTCAGTACACTTGACATAAACTGTGATTATGAGTTCCACAAAATCTCAAGTAGCCCTAGCTACGAATATTCCAACCAATTTATCCTCTGCCGCTTCTGCCTCAACAGCGGCCGCTGCGGCCGCCGTTGTAGTTGTTGCCAGTGCCAACGCCGCCGTTGCCTCAAACACTAACTCATCCTCCGGAGTGGGAGCTGGTGTGGGTGTGGGACTTGGAGGAGGAGTTGCGGCTGCAGCCCCAGCTGCAAGCGGACCTGCTGCAGCAACAGGATCAATAGCATCTTCCTCTGCTCCATCAGCCACCGTATCAACTGGAACTGTTCTCCCAGCAGCAACGTCCTCTGTTGTTGCCACCGTCGCCCCCACTGTTGCAGGCGCTCCCGTTGCTGTAGTGACCGCGAGCAACTGCAGCAGCAACAGTAATAGCAACAACAACTGCAGCGAGGAGTTCCAGACAGTGACAGGATCTGGATCCGGAGGAGCTGCCAACTTGGGACGCCAGAATAGCTTCGGCAATAGACGGGTAAGTTGAAATAATAATTAAAAATGGTTCCTGAGCTGATCCTCCATCAAAAGTTGGCACAAAGTCTGAATTGGTTATAAATATTTTAACATTTAATTGTTAATGACTGGCAGTGTGGGACAGAAGAGCCTTTTCTAATTAATAACTAATGCTTGCACAAACACAAGAGCCGAGTTAATGGCATTTTGAATATTTAAAGGGTTTTTGGATTGAATATTTTGCAAGGTATTCAATTAAAGGAAACTTTGTTCTACCTCAGAAGGAACTTATTTCCCTAAATAAAAATATAAATCTTGAAAAGCATCACTTGCTTCTTCCTTTGCTATAAAATATTCAAGAGTTTAGGTCTGGGCATTCTTTTATATAGTGAAAACTTTTGGAATGCCAGAAAATAGGGCCATAAAATAGGTTATTTTAAAAAGGCTCGGACAGGCGTGTGCGGAGATTATATAGGTCAGGTCACGTCTTGTCAGGTGTCGAGTTGCATTTTGGGTTCTCCACTCTGCTCTGGCTCCTCTCCGCTCATCTCGTCGGGACTCTGCTCTCGTTTCTCTCTCGCTTTAGAGGAGCAATCTCTCTCGCAGGATGCACTCTCCAACACAGCTAAATGCAGCCATGAACTGAACTCTCGAGCTAAGGGGATACACGCCCAAAAAACATCTAACAAACTGGGTCAGGTCACTGGCAGTCCACCATCCATGGTGGGGTTGGGGATTACTATATATTCTGCGAATCGCAATAGCTGGAAATTCCCCAATCGACCCGAGAAGAGAGTGCAGGAATTGGTAAACGTGTTTCTGATTGCTCCTGGCTCCTGCAAGGACTGCATACAGTCACAGTCATAGTTACTGCCCCACAATCCCAGACAGCTCTAAACGCTGAGTTCAAGGTTTATGTATGAGTCGGTGGGTGGTGGTAGTTAGTGGGTGGACACCCCTTTTTTGGCCCAGTCGGTTGCCTTGGTTAACTGCTCATACAGGATTTATCGTCAATCATTGTTTATGTGTCCTGGGCGTTAGAATTTGCCCCTTCTAGCCCTCTAGGATTTTCGGAGCATTCACAGGCAGCTGCTGGTGCTTACTGGTGCTGCTGCTGCGTGGCTCCAAGGTCGATTTATTGATTTTTCCCCCTACATTGAAAGTTAAATGGGCGGCAGACGAGATTCCAGGAAATCAGTTTTATTCAGTATTTCAAATTCGTCAGGCCTGCGTGAAATAACTCGAAGGTGTTCATTTGAAGAATGAAAATTGGTCATTTCGGGATAATAAAGTTGGGTGTTAGTGATTTTAAAATGTTAAGGAACACAGTTAAGGTTGGAATAAGAGTTGCTTACATTAATTAAAAGACAAAATCAAAGAATATTGTTAGAAACTTCAATGCATTGATTTAATTTAATTTTTTTCCTTAAGAAATAAATATATATATTTTTTTTGTAAATGTCTTCCCCTTAAAGTTTGACCTTTAAGGCCTTATCCTCAAGCCCCAATCTTACTCACTTACTCATTTGAGGCGTCAAGAATTAATTTAGAACAATCGCCACGTTTCAAGTGACTTCAACAGCTGATTAATGATGTCAGTCTTGGAAAATCAATGAAGGAAGCAAACCAATAATAATAAAAAGAACCAAATTAATGTGATGACTAAACTTGAACGATTGGCCGACAGACTGACTGACTGAGTGACTGAACGAACGCCTCGACTGACTTCGTTTCATCCTCCGTTCGATGGCCTGTCCTTCAGGTTGGGCGAATAATGTCAAAAGGCAATCCCAGTGCAGGGCATAGGGATGGGTTTACGGTATACCGAGTATATGATATCGTATATTATAAGCCCAGCACACGCGGCAACGAGGCGGAGTCTACTCCCTTTGCCTGTCTAACCTGCTAACCTTTTCGGTTTTTCCGGTGAGAGTGTGAGACGGGACGGGACGTCGAGCCGAGTTTGTTTTTCACATTTCAATGAACCAACAATTGCATCATGGATTTTTCACTTTGAACGCGTTGGCCTTTTGTTTCAGACAGTGGAACTCTCTGGGAAAAACTTTGACAAGAGAAAACTTTAAATACTTCGACTTGATTGGTTGAAATTAATTCTTAATATTTTTGACCTACTTTCAGGATACAGACCTTCAAGTTAAGCCTAATATATTATATTAGGTCAAAAAATATTAAGAATTACTATTCTATATGTCTTTATATTAAATATATAGTCAGGGACCCTTCATATTATAGGCTCTTTATAATTTTATTTCCTCCTTATTTCGCAACAAATACAAAAGTTTTCAAGCCTGCTCTCCGAAAAGTAGTTATCGCAGCTCCTCGATAATTTTTAACTCGATTTACTATCGATATCTCCACTCTACACTTATTTTTATAATAAAATCTTGACACTACGGTTACATTATAAAGGATTAATTGTTTAACTCTAGTGTGAGTGTGATTTTAAGTTCTCCTTTCGAATATAAGCTTCTGTATAGGATCCACTGTACCCACTGAACACTCACCTTTGGTCAACTTTGGCATTCAATTCTGGTTACTAATTTGAAACTAATTACCTTTCAACCCCTCAACTGCTTCCTTTTCTTCCCTTACCTGGCAACAGGGCAACATGAAGGGCAAACATCTCACACGCAGCCATGCGATGCGTGAGTCGACATCGCCGCCGCGCACGCCAACGCCGCGCGCTGCCTCCGAGCAGCTCCAAGGGGAACCCCATGAGCACAACAACAACAACAGCAACAACAACAACATCAATAGCAGCAGCAGCAACAATAACAACAACAATAATGCCATAATCAGCAGCAACAACAACAGCAAAGCACAATCAACTGGAAGGGGCAACTCGCCGTTGATGGAGGCGCCACCTTCGGTGATTGTCACTAGTCAGCAGCAGCAACAGCAGCAGCAGCAGCAGCAGCAACAGATGCAGCAGCAGCCGCCGCCGCCGAAGCCGCAGCAGAATGTACCGCTGAGCAACGAGGCCGAGTTCCCGAAACTATCGCCACCAAAGAAGTCCGGCGGTCAACACAATCGCACCCACAGCAACGGCAGCGGCATGGAGTACAATAACAACAAGAAGTTCGTGGTGGACCTGAAGTCCAATGGCCTGGACAGCCAGAAGCATCAGAGCAACAGCAACAGCAGCAACTCTTCCGCGGGCGTCATCTACAACTCCGGCATGAACTACAAGGCGGCGGAGCGACACGAACGCCACGAGCGCCACGAGATGTCCAGCCAGAACAGCAATCTGAGCAACAACCACGACGAGGAGCAGTACCATTACGAGCCGAGGGGAGCTGGAGGCGGGAATAAGAAGCATCGGGCCAACAACAACACCAATGCCAAGGGCAACAAGCCGCGCTTGAAGAATCTCGGAGGCAGCTCATCCGGCAGCATTGATGGCGGCAACAACGGAGGCGGAGGCGGAGGCGGCAATGTGTCCAACAATGGGAATAACGGCAACAACTCGAGCAGCAACAACACCTCGGGCTTCATATCGCGCGGTAAGTGTGTTCTCGGCTTTTTTTGTGTGTTTGGGCGGCCAAAATATCCCGGCTCATCCACTCACTGATTCTAGTCTTTCATCAATCAGAGAACTCGAGCGAACAGTACACGGACTACGGCGGCACCGATCTCCTAATGTTCTTTCGCGACACTCTCAACAAGAATCCCAAGGATCGCAATATCCTGCTCAAGATTGAGAAGGATCTGATGGAGTTCGTGCAGGAGAATAGGTGGGTGGTGAATCTCTTTAGAATTTAGACTGCAATTTAACTGCTATTACTTCTCTCTGTTAGCCGCGGCTGTGAGTATCGCTTTCCGCCCGCTTCCTCGTACAATCGCATGCTGATCCATCGCACCGCCGCCTTCTTCGGCATGGAGCACAACGTGGACACCGAGACGCAGCAGTGTGTGATTGTGGCCGTCACCAAGGGCACGCGCATTCCCGAGGTATTCCTAAAAAGCCACAAATAAATCGCTTCAATTATAATTTAATCAATATTCCCATCCAGATACGCTTCCAGTCGCTGGTGCGCGACGATGCACGCAAATCGATTCTGAAGCGGGACACGCACAGCTTCGACGAGGTGCGCCAGTCGCCCTACCTCTGCCCGCTCTCCCTGGATCGCAAGGCCAAGAGCTTCGAGGAGCGCGAGGAGGACTATGATCGGGCGCGCAGTCGCATCTTTAGTCGAACTGGTGGCGCCCAGGACGGTTACTCCGGCGGAGGTGGCGACGAGGAGTGCTACGGGGGCTGGGAGCAGCAGCAGCAGCAGCAACAGCAGCAACAGCAACAGCAGCAGAAGCAGTCCCAGCAGCCACCCAGGCCCAAGAGGCCCAATGGAAAGATGCTGCAGATGCAGAATGTACAGAACCAGATTGATCTTGGCTGGAACATGGGATACTAATTAAATTCTTTAACTCACAGTCCACGGAATCGCGCGATGGATCGATGCGTTCGGGCGGCGGAGCCGTACCCAAGTCCCACAACTTTGGCAACTATGGCGGTCCGCCCAGTTCCGGTGGTCCCGGCAACAATTCCCTGCCGCGCGGTGATTCCACAAACTCGAACAAGAGCGGACGCGGCGGAGGCTTCGTCAAACAGGACTCCACTGGCAGCACCTCCACGCCATGGCGGCTGTCACCTTCCAGCAGTGGGTGAGTGTTCTCTGAAAGGCCAGGCTTGTTGTTATTAGTTTAAATTTGAGACCGGAACCACTAGGTGTGAATTTTATTTAAATACTAAACAAATATGTAACCTAGAGACAGTTTATGCTGAGCATTTCATCTTATTTATGTGTTGGATCGTTTGCTCACTTTCTTAAGTTGATATTCAAAGAGCGTGACAGGTGCAGCTTAACTGAAAACGGTTAGCAGATGAACAAAACGAGAAAAAAGAGTTTAAGATAAGAAATAATGGTCAGCTATTACATAAAAGCTCCCATTTACATGCTTATGTGGTTTTAAAACAGTGATCCGCACCACTACAGTCAAATGCCAACACTGCATTTGTATGAGTGAAACTTAAACACTCTATGGATATATATGATATGAGAAAAAAAAAGCTAAAATATTCTTTAATATGGCAAAAAAAATAGGTATAACCTTACAACTAGCTATTTAACACTAAAAATGGCTAAATCTAGCCACACAATTTCAATTTGCCTGCACTGATTCTTCTATTCTCTTTTGTGCATACTGTGCGTGAGCGGCAGCGATGCCGACTGAGAAAAATTCCTATTCCTGTTTTAAAACCATCAAAGATTTCTGTGGATTTTCAGATTAAAGTAAAAGGTTTATTAAAACCTTTCCCGAATTAATTAAACGAAATTCAAGGTCTTTATTTCATTTATCCGAATTTCAAGTTGTTTTATAAATTAGTTCATTCTTTAAATATAAAGGAAAAGTATTTAATGTATATTTTAAAGAATCTTACCTAGTGGCACCGGTCAACTAAAGTAAATTTATGTTAAAACCATGTCCATGTACCCAAACTCAAAATCGCTCTCGCTCCCCATTTTTTTAAATTAAAAATAATTTTAAATTGAAAACCTAAAAAAAAAAAACGAAAAAAAACCAAACCGAAATCAAACAAAATTTTTGTATGCCAATTCCCCGACAACAACAACAACAACAACAACAAACGAAACAACAATGAACCAACCTACAACAACCAACAACATTCCAAACAAACCAACAACCAACCAACTCCAACCGACTCCAACTCCCCAACCAACTCCAGCTACAAGACTCGCACCCAATCCGTGCGCTCCGACTCCGTCACGCCCTCGCCCACGGGCTACGGCAGCGACAGGCAGACGCCGGAGCTGAACCATCCGCCCCAGCCCAGTCACAGTCACAGCCATGGCCATAGCCACAGTCACAGTCACAGTCATGGCAGCAGTCATGGGCATGGGCACCAGCACAGCCGGGTGTCGGCTGTCCCACTGTCCGTGGTCGGAGGACAGGCGGGCACAGCGGGCGCAACATCGCCGCCCTTGGGAGTGGTGGGAGCCGCGTCCGGGTCGGCATCGTCGTCGTCGTCGTCGTCCAACTCCTCGGGGACATCGGGACTCGTCTGGGCCGTCACAGACATTTCGAATGTGCCAATTGGCAGCCTCCTCATTGATCCGCAAACCCTCCAACCAATTGTCAATGCAGACGGGTAATTTACAAAAACTAAACCAAAGCAAATTAAAAACCACACAAACAATTAAAAAATATTAATAATAATATACAGAAATCGCTGCAAAATTCTTTCGTATCTCTCCAAATGCTTTATTTATATTTTTCTTCGATTTACACATTCTAACTCTGATAGAAAGAGCGACAAATGCGGCTTTTAGGGCACAGTCTATATCAAATATCAAATATATATTCTTTAAAGATATAGTTCCGTTTTCGTTATAACCTTATCCTTGTAAAAGTTATATATATCTAATATTAAATACAAATATATAGTAGAGCTTTTTGTATTCAAATTAAAAGTAACTATAATCGAAAGGAATTAAAATTGAGAGAAGTTTTCTCATTAAATTATTCAAAATTAGAAAAGGTTAAATATTCAAAATTATTTCAAAAATCTAAATAAATATTTAAAGGGCTGCCTCTGATGAAATTTATGAAAAGTTCCCATTTAAATATCTTGATAAATAATCAGGAAAATATTCAGACCTATAACTTTAACACAAAGTAATTTCTCTTATGAAATCGCAAATATCTGTGTTTTCCCCTAAAATAATTGCTTGAAGCTTTATTCAATACTTAGCAAATATTTTAAATATCCAAAATATAACTCTAGCTATGTTTACTATATATTATTTATCATAACTATTAATACGTTCTTTTATATGTGAAATATGCAACATTATTAGCTTTTCATTTTTCGTGCCGACTTGTTGATGTTGTTTTTGTAAATTATCTGCCTAAACTCGAACTAAATTAACCGACACCAAGTGCAACACCAACTGCTATCGAATATATCGAATATCTCACCCACCTCTCTTTCTATCTCTCGATCTGTGCCTCTATCTTTCACGCTCATCGACACCTCGAACACCACCACACACACGCATCTGGAATCCCCAAACAAAGACAATATAAAGAATAAGGGCGCTCCTCTCCAAAAAAAAAAAAAACACCCAAAATCCACCTTTCCATTGCCAAACTCTAAATCACAAAGCTTGCCTTGCCTCCCAGCGTTGATCGATAACTCGGAGAATGAATGAATGCGTTGAATGTGTATCGTGTTTCATCGTGTCTGCCAGTGTTGTCGTCTTATCCTAATTGTTGTTAGTTCAAATTGCATTTCGCATTGTTTCAACCAATCAATCAGTCGATCAATCCATTTGTTGTTGTTGTTTTTCGATTACTTTTATATATAATAATCCTAAATGTCTGTCGCTGCCGTCGCGTCGCTAAACACACTGCAACTTAAAAATGATAACAAACTATACAAAGAGCAAAGAAAAAACACTCTGGCAACTCTGTCAGCAGCCGCTTGAGCCGACTGTACTTTCCTTTTACTTTACTCCAGAAAGCTGCGGTCAAAAGGGAAAAATAAAATTATTATTTAACTTTTAATTAAAGTAAAGAAAGCAAACTTAAAATATAAATTATTTTGACCGCAGCTTTATAATCTTTGTACTTACTTTTGTCTATTCGAACGTTGCATGCTGCCGAGCGAGAAAATACTTACCAAAGTGACACACTCAACCCTGATCAGTTAATCTGAAACTAAGTTAAGTATAAGCTACTAAGGTCGGACTATGATTCTTGCAGTTCCATCTACCACTACGACCCGTCCAATCTGCCGCCCAACCAGGCGCTCCAGCACACGGGCAACCAGTACCAGTCGCAGGGCAACAACTCCTCCTCCGGTGGCTACAACAACTATCGCAAGTCCTCGCCGCACTTGCAGCAGCAGCAGCAGCAGCATCAGCAACAGATGCAGCATCAGCAGCAAATGCAGCAGCAACAGCAGCAGCAGATGCCACCGCAGCAGCAGCAGTATGCCACCACGGAGCTCTCCTGCAGTTCCACCGAGAGCTACGCGGAGGAGGCCCCCTCGCCCGGCATGGAGTGCTCCGAAGGATACGAGAGCTACGAGCAGCAGTCGTCGTTGCCTGTGCAACAGCAGCAGCAGCAGCAGCAGCAGGATGGGGGCAGCGTCAAGGGCGACGATTGTGATAGCTTGGCCAGTGCCACGGCCTGCCTGAGCATTACCACCTCCACCTCCACGAAGAACTACGATCGCATCGAGGTGCAAAAGTACAAGAACCAGGCCACCAGTCCGAACATACCCGCGTGCTGTGCCTTGGTCGAGAAGCTGGAGCTGGTGGAGGCCGCTCAGCCGGAGCCCCTGCAGGAGCAGGACCCTCCGCTGGCCGCTGGACCCTCCTCTTCCCCCTCCGCTGCCTCCTCCTCCGTGGGCACCACCGAGCTGCTGCTGCCGGCCAGCCAGACGCCAGTTACCCTGGTGGCCGCCACGCAGGTGAACTGCGACCTCCAGTCCGTCTCGCCCAGCTCCACGCCCTACAGTCAGTGCGAGCAGGTGAAGACGCCCGGGCAGAGCCATGCCGGACCCAGCGTGGGCGTCGTCGTCGAGGAGCCGAAGACCACCACCTGGACGTACACGCAGAGCTATCAGGCGCCGGACGGATCCACCGTCTTTCACACCACCACCACGCCCAACGGGGCGGCGCCCTACTGCGCCACCACATATCAGCAGGGGGTGAGTCCAAAAATCCATCTTTTCCAGCAGGGTCACTAATCCTCCTTTCCAGCCCGATGGCAGCATCTACGCGGTGCCGCAGGGCATGGTGTATGCCGCCTATCCCCAGCCCGGCGTGGGCAGTGCCGGCGGCGGCCCCTCCCAGCCGCTCTTCCAGCTGACGACCAGCAGCCATCCGCCCGCCCATCAGACGCTGTTCGCCTCGCCGGAGGCCGGAGGCGGCGAGCTGACCGGCGGCACCTACATGATACCTGTCTTCGATCCGGCCCAGCAGCCGCGCGAGGGCCTCATCCCCGCCCAGGCCATCTACCAGGCGGGACCGGGTGGACCGGCGACGGCCACTACGGTGATGCCCATGGCCACGGCAGCCGCCTATCCGACGGTATCCCAGTTCGCAGCTGCAGCGGCACCCAATGGCGGGCCCATCTACCAGGCGCCGCTCATCTACTCCAGCGAGCCCGGCGGCGGCCAGCTGCAGCAGCTGCCCATGGCCCCGTATCCGATCCAATACTCGTATCCCTACTACCATCCCATCTCGTACTATGTGCCCCAGCAGGCGGTGGCTGCCGCGCCCATGGTGGCTGCCACGCAGCCCCAAGTGCAGCACCAGCCGGGAGCAGGGACACCGGCTGGTCCACCCACGGTGGTGTCGGGACCACAGCACCACCAGCCGCATCATCAGCAGCAGCAGCACCACCATCACCAGCAGCAGCAGGCGAGCAATGGCAGCTCCTCCGGTGGCTATCAGGGACGGGTGAAGCGCACGCCCGGCGGCGGATCCATTCACTACAATCCCAGCAGCTACCCGCCCAGTTCAGTGGGTGGCCACCATGGCAGCGGTGGTGGTGCCGGAGGTGGCCATCATTCGGCGGCCGGTTCCGCCCAGCTGATCGCTGCTCCGACGGCCAGCACAACCACATATCATACGCTGCCCACGCTGACGCTGGCCCACGGCGGCGGCGGAGCGCCCGGCTCGGATCTCAGTGGTGCGGCGGGTGCGACCCATGTGTACGCGATGCCCGCCCAACATGCCACCGCCCTGATCCCAACGAACATCTTCCCCTACGCGGCGGCAGCGGCGGCTGCAGCAGCAGCTGCGGGCGGTGGCCCTCCCACAGCCCCCCAGGTGGTGCAGCAGGCGCCACCACCGCCGCAGAGTGGGCCACATCACGCTCTGATCACGGCGGCTCCCTTCTACCCGGCGGCCGCCAGTGGGAGCAGCATGGATCAGGTTGCCTCCCAGTCGGCGCCCAGTACTCCAGCTGCTCCGGGCAGGCAGGCGCCGCTGTTCAGCACCCCGCCGGCGCATCCCCACAACAACAACGGGAACAGCAGTGGCAGCAACTCGAGCAGTGCAGGAGGCGGCGGCGGAGGCGGTGGCTACCACAGCAACAGCTCCACGCCGCACTACTACCAGAGCCAGAGCAGCAACGAGGGCGGAGGCGGCGGCGGCTACTCGCCCTACGAGAAGCGGAACAATGGAGGAGGCGCCGCCCAATCAGTGGGAGGAGTGCGCAAGCCCTACCATCCCGGTGGCGGCGGCTACAATCCCAGGCACCACTCGGTGCCTCTGGGAGGGATACCCTCCGGGGCCAAGACCCCTCTCCTCAACTCCAACAACGAGCCAACGCCGCGTGCCTCGCCGAGCAGCGTGAGCCTGGGGGGAGGAGGCGGTGCCCCCTCGTCTTCCGGTGGAGCCAGCAGCAGCTCAAGCTATCACCACCGCGGGCCACCGCCGCCCCACTCGATGGGTGGCAAGCGGGAGAACAAGCCCAACCAGCTGCCGCTGATCAGTGGACCGCCGCCGCCGCCGCCCAGCTATGCCGCGAGCTCGAATCCCGGCAGCTACGAGACCAAGCCGCCCATCCGCCTCAATGCCGGAGCCGCCAGCTTCCGGAGCCAGAAGTCCATGAGCCAGAACCAGGACTATCGCCGCAGCGTCTCCCAGCGCAACTCTCCCAGCGCCAACGGTGGAGGCAATGGCAGCCACGAGAGCAGCAACAACTCGCCCATAAGTATTGGTGGCGGCAACAGCAACAACAACAGCGCTGCCAACACGCCCAATGCTGCTCCGCAGCCCCAGCAGCCCACACAGCAGCTGGTCACCACCACCCACTCCGGCGGCTATGTGGTCCTGGACCAGGCCACCGGAGCTGCCATGACTGCTGCCTCACCGCCCTCCATTTACCTGGGCAGCGGTGGTGGGGCTGCTGGACCGGCGGCCGGCTCGAATGGCGGCCCGCAACCAGGTGGCGGTGGCGGCGGCTCCCGCTCGCACATTCCCACAGCCCAGCTGCATCACAGTGCCGCCGCTGCTGCCGCTGCCGCAGCCGCTGGCAGCCAGCAGGCCACGGCGGCGGTGCTGAGCGGCGTGGCCGCTGCGGCCGCCCTTGGCGGCTACAATCCAAATGGGGCGTCCGCCGGCGTGTACTTCAAGTACGGCCAGACGTACTTTGCGCATGTGAGTAACAGGTTGAGATCTGGCTGGGATTAATCCTTAATTAATGTTTATTTTCTTCATTTTAGCCCTCGGTTGCCTTGCCCAACAGTCGACGGTCGCCGTCAAATGATATCCGGCCGCAAATGGCGCAGGTGGCCGGCATGTATCCCACTATGATGATACAAGGTGAGTGCAGGGGTTCCCATTACCAAAAACAAGCTTAAAAAAAATTATTGTTTAAATGTATGGCAAATAGTGTTAAATTTGGAGGAAACTTATTTTAAAATTCCAAGCTAACTTCGGTAAGGCGAAGTTTGTATACCCTTGCAGTCTGCAATGTCGAAGTTTTTACATTTTAATTAAACTTTTATCTACACATATTTTACATTTTCGTATAAATCAACCGATCGCTTCTATGGCAGCTATATGATATAGTTCTCCGATCGTAATGAAATTAAAACCGTAATTCTAAAACCGTAAAGAAAAGTTATATCTCGAAATGTATGCAAATACGTTGAGAAACAGAGTAGTTTTAATTTGTTTCCACTGATTTTCCAATCATTCCTATGACAGCTATAAAATATAGTGGTCCGATTTGCAAGAAATTTAAAATGTATAGCTATAATATAATTAAAGGATGATAAATTTATCAATATCTTTAAAAATAGCGAAAATATAACACTTTTGCCCTATAGTTACTATGACAGCTATAAGATATAGTGGTCCGGACAGACGGACATGGCTAGATCGACTCTTCTAGTGACGCTGATCTATATACTTTATGGGGTCAGAGAGTCTTCCTTCACTGCGTTGCAAACTTCTGGACAAAATTATAATACCCTGCAAGGGTATAAAAAGGACAAAAAAATTCGTAGGACAATTTTATGGCAAATAATTTAAAATTCGGAGAAACATTTAAAAACTCAGAAATTCAAATTTCTTTAAAAAAAAGAGAAAAAGAAAATTAATGTACAATCTCAGGAAATATCTATGCAAAAAATCATCGATCTATCTTATTAGATCAATATTATATATTATTAATAACCCAGTTTATCCTTTATAACTCAGTTTGTTCAAATATTTGTTAATTATTCGATTGATCAAATCAAAATCTTCTTTTTTTATTCAGAGTTCTCAGTTGAAAGAAAAGTAATTTAAATTAAATAAATCAAATAAGTTTAAATCACTACTATTATGTTTTGTCAATGTCCTCTTCCATTTATAACTAATATTTTCCATCTTAACCTTACAGCGCGTCATCCCAGTCGCCATCCGAACCCGAACTACAAAGGTTCGCGTCCGCGGTAAAGCCAGCCGAAAAAGCCCAATATATAGGAACACCCAAGCCCAAAAGCAAAACAAAAACTACATAAACATAACGGCATACCTAAGATAAATATAAAAATAGCAACCTAATCTAGTGGAACATAAAGTAGTTGACAACCATAATACTAGAAGGAGGAAGGAGCGGATAAACGAATGAACGGATGAAAGGATGGCTGGAGGCAGGAGCAAGTGCTGGCCGCAGAGAGTTGTCGGGCGTATTTGGTAGCAGTAGCTGGAGGAACCAAACCCACACCGGGGGAGCAAAGCCAGAGGAAAGGGCAAACCGACAAAGCATAGCATATATAGCCTCTTTAGAGTTAAGTTACCATAACTGAACCGAAAAGAGAAAGGAAAGATGATGACAAACCGGAAGAAAGGAAGGATGGAGTGAAATGAATGCTGTATATTTTGTGCCATTACAAAAATAGTCTTTAAAATAAAGAAGAAAGAAACGAAGAATCCGAAGAAGAAGCAATAAATGAACACTCACACAACGACGGACACTCGAACTGAAGACCCGGACTTGGACTTCCACTCTTCCGCCTTGCACAAGCCTTCAGGTAGACTTTAGTTCTCTGAGAGAGAGAGAGAATCTCCCGGAATTCTCAAATACTATTTTAGCCCGCTTACATATTTCCAAAAGCTGCTACCAAAAAGAGAAAGTCGCCTTGCTTTGGTGTGTTTAATTGAATGCGTTTTAATTATGTTAGAAATCTCAACCGAAAGCCAAGAACAGAACAGCCACAGACCGACCGATCGACTTGGACCCGGACATATGCTGCTGCGAGTCTTATATCTAATTTTGTCCAGCAAAATTCTAGTGTAAAGCTCTTCTTCGTCACTCTCTCGCCACAAGCCACTATCATTTAAAGAGTCAATTATTAATATTATTTCGTAATTTTAATTATTGAAAATTTGTTAAATTTGATTTTTGATTTTGTGAATTATTTTCCCTATTACGTTTATGTTCTTTCGAAATAGAATTTCCTTATCATTTTCTGTTCCTTAAATGCAAAGAAGTTGCAACTAAAACGTAAGCAAAATAATAATAGTAATAAATAAACTGAGAATAAATGAAGGATGGAGCAGTCAAGCAGCTATATACATTTATTGTTAAACAAAATAATTAGCTTAGCGTATAAACTACATATGTATATGTACCATCTAAATAATAATAATAGGCAAGTGAAAAGAAAAAAGAAACAAACAAATGCGAAAATCGAAAAGTATATAATAAAAAGAGAAACCACATGATTAGTTAAACGTTAAAGCGTTGCCTTCTCATTTATTATTATTTTATTGTTTTAGATTTTATTATTTTCCAAGTTTCAGCTTTTTGATTTGCCTGATTTTTGTACAACGAAAACTGTGTGTTGGCAGGACTTCGCTCGTTGTTCGCTCGCTCGGAACTTCTAGAACTGTATGTCTAAAAATGTACATAACAATAATTTACAAGCAACAAGAATCTGAAACGCGACTTCGAGTATATATACATAATAGCGTGTAAGTGTAGGTTAGTGGCCAGCCTAGGATCATTTATCATCCTTCGATACTATCATTTTCATTATCCTTTCCAACTCCTTTGAACCATTGACATTAACCTATAAGTATAAATAGCTTTCGGCTAGAAACTCAGCTTGCAACACTTGATAACTCATATATAGCATTATATATAGCCGGATAACACAAAACAAACAGTACCAAATAAGTTAGTGAACCAAAACTGCTCAAAAATACAAAATGAGAGAATTCAGAAATCGAAGATACAGAAGATCCAGAAGATACAGAATATTATTATAAGCACAGAATCGTAAGCACAGAAAACGCTTTGAGAGAGGATAGATAGCGACATAGACCGGCAGGATCAGGATACCCTGGGCAGTATCGAACATTGTGGCTCCTGTTGTGCATTTCTTTGTTTGTTGCTCTGTTTGTTAAATAAACCACAAAAATCGTTGACGACTAAAGAGAGAGAATGTTGTGAGAGTTTAAGGCAGTTACGGGAGGAGAGTTGGGGAATGTGCAAAATGGAGGCAGGAATCCACACAAAAACGCGGCATATGTTATACAATATACTATTATTATTATTATTATTATTATGATTATTATTACTACAACAACAGCATCATGATAATTCGATCAAAGAATTGGTAAACAAACAACCACGACAACAACAACGGCAACCAGCAACTCGAACAACCAAGCATGCAATGAGATAAAGACACAAAAATATTGAGAGATGAGGGCGGCGTTTTTACCGACGAGGATAACTCTAATGATATATTAATGATGATGGTAATGATAATTATTATTAAAAGAAAAAAAACAAAGAAAAAAACCAAACAAAAACCACACAACCAAAAAAATGTATTTATTTATTTTAATTTATATATACACTAGAGAGTTATTACAAATATATATATATATACGTAATGTATAAGGAGAAAGAACAAAAATGGAGAAAAGAGTTTGATTTGGGTAAAGGTAATCATTGGAGATTGTAAAGGAGTAAGTTAACCCTTAGTTTTGTATAAATGCTATGTTTATAGGATTTTATTTATCCCACTGGACATAAAACATAAATTTTGTCTGGCCAAATAGAACAAGTTGTTGGCCAAATGATTTATGGGCTATGAGAACGCATTGGACAGTCGTTTACCACCACAAATTGATGTGTCCTTTGGCACATGTTACCAAAAAAATAAAGAAAACCCGGCCATTAAACGAAACTTGAGCAAACAGGCGCTGGGCCAGGACCAGGAAGTTAAGCAAACAGCCGGCGAACTGAATGTATGTAGGTGTACCGACTATGAAATGTTGTCCAGGACAATTAAGACATATTTCAGGGGTTGACCAGGATATCTCCTAACATCTTCATAACACGCGCGACTGCGACACAAACCCGGAATAGGTAGCCGCACACACAATCGAATATGCCACCAACAGTTTCTGGGCCAGAGCCTGTTGTTGTCCTCAAAACCCAGCCGACCGACCAACAAAAACAATTTGAGAACGGAGCCAACAAATTACCCTGAAATTTTCACCGATCAGAGAAAGGGACACTGGAAAAAATGTACTGAAATTATAAATAAATTAAAAAAAGGTAAGTATTATAAATATACTTTGTTAGAGCAATTATTAAGCTTTAATTACATATTTGGCACATGTTAAAGTCCAAACCCTCTTTCCTTTATTTTTATAAATATTTCTTTTATAAGTCTTTGATGCTAGAAATGACTTGAGAATTATAAGAAACTTCTACAACATTATTACTGACTAAATGAAAAGAAGTGTACCATATATAGTTAAAACATCTGTGAAAATTATTACTTCAAAGTAATGGCTCCAAAAAAATTAACTGATTTCAAAGGTTTCATATTTTGCATTTTTTAAATTAATTTTAAATTTTATTGGAAAATATGACAGCATATTTTCTCACTGTGCCTTCTCATAGAGAGAGAGTTACGTTACTTTTGGTCAGCCCTTCGATGGTATCGCTTAGATCAATATCTGGGTGGAGGCCAGAACATAAATCTGCCAACAAAATGGGAAGATCCACCAGGAAAGAAAAATACAAAAACCAAACCCGAAACCCAAAAACGACTGCGTCTGCGACAGGTTGCAGCTCAATAAAGATCCAAATAAATATAATATCGCTAGTCTATGGATCGAACAAAGGGAGAGATGAAAAGGATGAGTTCATTTGGGGTTCGCGATCAGAACTACCTGCCCCGAAACGAAGGTTCAACCTGTTCGAGCCGCGGCGGCCGAAATCAAATGGTCAAGCCCTTTGTAAACGGGTGACATTTAAAAATTATGGCATGTAAATGGAAGGCATTCCGGGAACGCCGAAGCGTTGACAGCATCTCTTTCACATCCCCCACCTCGCCTCTGTCGGGGCAAGGGGCTAGGCTACTGTTAATCAATTTAGAGCCTCCGGGCTGGAGTTAGTTCCCAAAGGCAGATGTGGTCCAGGATAAGCCGAAGGCTGCGCTTCGATGTGCTGATAGATGGTCGATAGTCAAAGGTTTTTCGGAGGGAAATATATTTATTTAAAAGAGGTTTCTATTAAAGATCTTAAAAGGTTTTATCTGGAAATGCAGATATCCATTTAAAATAGTTTTTGGTAATATTAAACTATTTATTTTATCTATTAAATTAAATGTAAAAGAATTTTGATAAGAAATTTCATTCAATTTTCAAAAATTTATTTAGAAGAATTAGTGTTTATATTGAAAATTAATAAGAAATTCTTTAAAAAAAAAACTAAAAACTAGAAATTTATCGAAATCCTAGATCTATGAAGTTATTGATATTTAAAATTCAACTTTTTAATAGATTCTTCTGTGAATCAATTACACTCTTTATAACCCCTAGTTCCTCTAGTTTTTCTCGTTCACTTTTTTGCGGCACCCCACGGGGCGTATGCGTGTTAAAGCTACCAGCTGGTGTCGGAGCTTTTTGGTTGCCTTTTGATAAATTGCGCCGCTATTAAAGTGCCGCCTTTGTAATGCGGAAACATCAAAGTGCGCTCAAACATACACACACACTCTCGCACTGGCACACGCACACAAATGCAAACATTTGCATTCACACACACACGCACACACAGAGGCGCGTACACAGACAGAAAGCCATAAAAATCACTTTGTAGCCATGGAATGGAGGCGGCGCATCAGCAAACTATGCAACAGCAGCAACAACAACTGGCAGCGAGAAAAAGTGCAATGCAATCAATTCAAAGGAGCGAAAGGGGGAGAGACAGAGCGGGCGGAAAGGGGGGTGGTAAAGTTGGCAGGAGAACACTCGGAGAAAATTAAGGGATTCTTTTTTATTGGGTTTTTAAATCTTAAGTTAGAGGAGGCTTGAAGAAATTTAAGTAATAAATAAATACTTGGGGTATCCTTTTTGTTATATACAGGCCTGATCCTGTTTACACTTTCGGTAAATCTTCACTGAATCTAATTTCCTTCTGTTAATTCTCTGTTAACTTCAGAGGGAAACCACATTATTTTTCGATATTTTATATATTTATATTACTCAGGCTTCGACCTGTTTTAAGCTTTACAAGTTAATAGATTCGATTCAGTAAAAATATATATTTTTTTTTAAGAATTTAAAATCAACTAGGCTTAGTTTTGTCAAGTTTATTGTAGAAAACCCCATAAGTTATGTCATTTTGTAGGTAAATTTCTTAAGTTTTTAAGGGAAATTAAAATTATACACAAATAAAGCTGTATTTTGGAAGAGTGCAGTGACAGGAGAACGAGAGCCAGCAGACGGCAGCATTTAATCCTGCAAAAAAGGCATTGCGAGGCAGCATAAAATGATGTTAATCCTTAAATAACGTGAGCAAAGCAAAAAAAAAAAGAAAAGGCGAACGGAGCTGTAGCAGAGGCAGGAGTGGTAGTGGGGAGTCCACTGCTCCACTGGATGATGGCGACAGCCAAATGCCAATTGAATGCCAAGCGGCTTTAAAAGACAGCCCACGAGCGACGGAGACACTGGATGAAAAATGGCACAAAGTAATGGTTAAAGTGCCTGCGAGCTGCGAAAAGTCAAAGGAAAATCCGATGGAGAGCGGAACGCTAAATACAGAGCTTAAACTCAGGCTTAAATCAAAGGATAAGGAGCACAAAGGCAGCCATACTTCATATTTGATGGATCTTAGCTTGAAAAGGAATTTAGGAGCAAGTTGTCATCATAAATGTGAGATATTTAACTATTAGGTTAAGATTTATATTATAAACTATTTAACAGAAAATAAGAGAAAATAATTTTATATTTGTATAAATATTCTGCGCTTTCTTTAAATTTAAACTAAAGTAAAATGTATATATGTATATACACCCTCAAATTTTCTCTTTATTAATTTATATATTTATAAATTTACTTACCTCAAACCTAAACTAAATTAAAATCTCTTAACATAAAGGGAACTTTAACTGGCAACTCATTTCCCCTCCCTCCAGCGGTTTGACCCCAAAAAAAAGTCAAGTGCGGCGGAGTGCGAGTTCCGTTTCCCGCATTTTCCCTCGGTTTTCTCTCACTTTTCCATTCACTCATGATGACAGCAACATCAGGAGCCACACAAACATGGGCAACCAACATCACACGAGCAGCAGCAGCAACAGCTTCAGAAACAGCAGCAATAACAGCAGCAACATGACGAGAAAAGTCAGAAGCAATAGAAACATTGGGAGAAAATGCAATAGCAATGTGAAAAAAATCATAAGGTAAATTTTGAGCAGCTTTAGTTTTAGGGATAAATATCCAATCATTATTAATAAGTAATAAATAAAGTAGTTGCTTTAAATAGTAGAAACATCTATCAGGACATGCAAATAAAGTTTTAATAAAAGCCAAATTAGGAAAAAATAATTAAGAATAGGATTGAATTCAATAAAAATATGTATAAAAGAGGCAGAATATCAACAATAACGAAGCTAGCAACATTTGGAGAGAAATCATCAACAACAACAGCAACATTAAGTGAATAATCATTAACATCAGTACCAACATTAAAAACAAACAAACACTCATTCTCAATAAATGAAGAAAAGTCGAAATATCAGTATAAATTCTGAGAATATCAGCAATATTGGTAAAAATACCAATAGAAAAAGAAGCAACAGCAGCAATATCACAGCCTAATACAGCAGAAATAACAGTAAATTAGAGCCAGCAGCAACATCAGCAAAGAAACCAAAATAACAGCAACATTCCGGACAAGAAACAACAGCATCATCAGTACAAGTTGCTAGAACAGCAGCAAAAAAAGAAAAAAATCAACATCAACATTAATAGCAGAGACAGCAGCAACATCAGTAGAAATTTAAAAGACATCGGCAACATTGATAAAAATGGCAAAGACACCAGCAACACCCCCGTCAAACTTGGCAGCAACAACAGCAACAGCAACATGAAGAGCAGCCAAGCAGCAACATCGCCACCACGAGCAGCAACACCCAGCCATTGGGACTCCTCCGGTTTGCACTCGCAAATCCCACTCACTCACTCACAAGTGGCCCGTGTGCTGGCACGCGCCGGCGCACTCAATTGGCCAGAGGAAGCGGCGTTAGCCCAGTGGGATGTCGCGGGGAGAAAGCACTCAAAATGGGGGACGCCGGTCCGGAACTCGTTCTCCCGGCAACGGGGGGCGTGGTTTGGTTGGCCAATCGAGAGCCACCACCATATTACCCGAGCACGACAGCTGGCGGCGACTCAGAAACCAGTTGAGCGGGTTTTCGGCCTCAAGTCGAGTTGAGTCGGAGCCGAGTCTGGACGGGATGCTCGCTGCCCGTGCTGGTGGTGGTGGTTTCACTTAGTTGCTGTGTTAGTTTACCTGTGAGCATGTGAGCGTGTGGTGGTGGGCCCGGGCATGAATCGCTTCAGTCAGCCAGATCCCTGAGCTCGAACCTCGAGCGCCGGCAGTTTGCGCAGTGGCCTCGAAGCTGTAACAACATCTCGCGTCCGCTCCGCTCCGCTCCAGACTTCTCTTCTCTTCCGGAGAGGAGAAAACATCGTGAAATCCGTACGTGTAACCGTGTAACGTGTGTAGCTTCTGTGTTATCGTCGCACGCGATAAGGTGCTCGTTCCGTCGAATAATACCCGTAATATATACTGAAAGGCAGGCAACCTTTTGCCGTCGGAACTGAACTGAATCGAACCGAGTGAACTGTTATCGAATGTGCTAATTGCCAATGGCTAATCGCTAAGCAAACGAAAATGTTGCAGACCTCTGCGAATTGATCCACATCTCGGATATACTCGATCTCGGGTTATTATTAGCTGGCGAAGAATATTATTATATAATCACAATAATGGGACGACGCTTGACCCACTGATCAACTGGTCGTCCTTAGCTATCCCAAAATAACTCTGTATATAGTATATATAGCATCTTAACATCTGTAATCTGGCTGCGGTTTGGCTTGAACCCAACGCTGAAGCTGGCGAAAGAATTTTGTGCAAAAGACTTGGATTAAAAACCGCCAAAATTGTGGAGGCACTTAAAATGAAGGTAAGTTATCAGGGTTTATTTATTCTTAGCTAGGTAACATTTATATGCAAATGATAATAAAGGGATTTAAAAGATATATCGGGAAATATGCTATTCAAATAGTATAAATAAGACTAAACATTGTTCCTAAAGTGGTTTTCTGAGATACAATGAGAATTTCTCAATGAATCTCTAAATTAAAGAAATATAGAAAAAACGAAATAAGATTCTATACCTATGAAATTGGGTTTTAACTACAGTTTAAATGAAATAAATAGTATATTCCTATATTAGATTGTAACTGATACTACATATTAAATTTCTATCTATCAAATCTTAATGAAATAATATTTTAAAACATTTTAAAGCTTGATAACTTGTAAGGGAATCAGCCAAGCAATATACACATAAATACCAAAGCTAGATGAGCTCATATATAGCAACTATTCACCTCTGAACCCTGTACCCATAGAATATTTATTCAATATTTATATTTACCCTAAGTACCCCGTTTAATATTGCCTTCATAAAGCCCCATAACACGTTTAATAAATGTCAGTCAAGCCAGTTAATAAAATACACTATATTTACAGTCAGTTTAATGGTTGATTTTGCACTTTGTAATAAAATCTCAGATCAATCTTTGCACTGCTTCACCATATATACTTTCCTTGCTCTTTAATTGCTGCACATGTACCCAGACGGACCCGAGTGACCCATAAAATGGGTATATTTTTTTTCGAGTTGCCTAACCCGCTGCGGGTCAGAAAACGCAACAGGCGGCGCTTGAATAGCCATTAGAAATACAGACTGAGGCTGACTTAAGACAAAAACCAGAGCAAAATAGTTCACATCTCCATATTCCCGGTCTCAATATCCAATTCAATTCGTTTGGGATCCCGCTAATAAACGCTGGAAAACGATGAGTTTCCAAAAAAAAAAAAGCGGAGACGACAGAGGCCACCACCTTCGATGGGTTACTCTCGCATCGCGGTGAATATGAAAAGCACACAAATCGCACAGTGGGGTGCATTGAAAAAGTCAGACAAAAAACCACAAAAAAAATCCAACATGACGATCGCCTCACATCACAGCCCACACTTTGGCTTTTGAAGACAGTGATAACTCGGTACAAGAAACCAATAAGAAATACATACATTAACATAATTGTAAATATTTTCAAGGAATTCTTTGATTTTCTTTAAAATTCGAATAAAAGTACATGGAAAATGACTTTCTTCACTTACCAATTAAAAACAATTTATTATAGAACAAGCTTAGTAAGAAAAATGAAATGTAAATTGAAAAGAAGCCCTTTATAATAATTTTATTCAATATAAAAAATTAATCTAAAGATAGAGTCCTAAAAAATACGTTATACTGATTACCAAACAAATCTTCCCCTTTTTCGAGTCCCCACTGTCTTGGGAATCTTGAAATATTGGCTGTGAAATGAAGGCTAATATTCGGATGTATCTGCAACCAAACCTCAAAAAATAAAAGAGGCATATTCAGTTGGGCTTTTTTCCCCTCGACATTGCAGCGATCGTGTCGCCTAGATGATGTTGCTTAATTCAAATGTTCATTCAACAAATACATTTTTCGGTTTTATCTCGAAAACGTTTAATCGATTTTTGCACCCGCTGTGCTATAGGTTTTTTGTCCGAGTGTGTGTGTGAACCACCCACAGGATTTCTGAAGCCTGAGATCTTCGGAAATATTTGGCATGAGTGTGCAGAGAATCGATCATGATTTATGCTCGCCGATGATCGATTTGCCATGGCTTTGTTCGACGAATATAATTTTCATTACCATAGCAAATTGGACAAGGTGCTGACGCTTATTGCTCTGCGTTATATATTTAATCGCGTCGGCTTATGGATTTATAACCGGCACTTCCTCGATAACCGGGAACAGCTGGACATCTGAAAACAGCGCCGCGGATTACAACTTGAGACCCCGATAAGTCCAGAAATCAAATGTCAACAGTTCGGGCCACATAAAAAAGGGGATTCTCTCTTTCCCCTTGACATCATCGATCTTGACCCGCCCCAGATGTTGGCCGGATTGCCCCCCGTGCCCCTTATATCATCCGAATCCCAATCCAAATCCGAAAATGACGCCACTAGGCGCTGGCTTATGAATATTCAACAATGTATGGATCTTTTTTCACTCCCTGTGCTCTTAGGTAGTCAGTCGGAGAAAGAGATATAAAAAAGGCATAAATATTTAAGCGTTTAAATGTCGAATGCCTGCAAAGCAGCTATAAAAAACATATATACATATTTCAATAACTGATTTTTCATTAATAATTCACAAGAAAATTGAAAGATTGGAAAAAACTAAACCTCCCATAAATATTATGGTATCTGCTTTTTTGTATAAGAAGTCGTTGACGCCTTCCTCGTGCGAGCTGGAAATGTTTTCTTTAATTGGAGAGTTGGATTTGGTGGTTTAAGATGGGTTTCGTTGTTTTAGTTAGCTCCTAAAATATAAAAAAATTATTGAGGTATCCAAAGACTTAGGAATTGTACTAGAAAATGATTACTGCTTACTATAGACAGATATTTAGGGAATTAATTTAATAAAATCATTGTTAAAGACTTTTTCTCTTAGGAAAATTATGCATTTAATCTTGATCTATTCATTTATATTTATCAGAGCTAGATCCTCTCCAGGATATGCCTTAAGATACATTTTTCTCACTACAAAAATCTCTTCAAGTTACTTCCTATGGCCTCCTAGTGACTTTCCATATCTATCCATCTACTTATTAGCTTTGAGTGGCTAACAAAACACCTTTTGTAGATTAGACGCCAAACTCCATTGTGTCACATAATCCCACACAAGAAACACAAGAAATGAAGCGCGTGCCGGTTGCAAAGATTTTCCAAATGCCCAAAAGAAATGAAATACAAGAAAGGTGGGAAAACCAGCTGCTTGACCAACGGTCAGCAGATTTTCAGCAAGCCCCTCATAATTGGATTCACAAACAATAAAAGGAGGCATTTTCGAGAGTGTCCTGTGACCACTATGGCTTTTTGGCTAATTGTCAACGCTGACAAGAAGTCTACGCCTTGCTGGCCGTGGCAAACACAATGGGAAGAAGCCAGAAAATGCATCTTGACTTGAGCCAATTGCCCCGATCAGGGACAAAAGAGAAACAAATATCACACCTTTGTTTTGGGCCTCGCAAACATATAGAGATAGACAATAGATCCGAAGAGGACCCGAGTTGCTGGTCAGTTTTGGGTTGCGTTGCGCATGCGGACCTCGATCCCTCGAATCGCCAGGGGAATATATCTACGTACGTGTCAAAATCCCAGCAGCATTTTTAGCAGGTAAATGCGAAAAGTCCCCTGCTTTTCCGTGTGTTTTTCCTCTTCAAACGAACATCGAATGCAGGAGGCACAGAGAGAGGCCCGAAAACCGCACAAAAGAAGGCGAGTCGAGTGTCCTCCATTGTTCGTTCGAGTGCATCCACAAAATAGTCCTTAAAGGACGCTTAGTTGGCTTACAAATGATGCCCAGGGCCCGAGCACCGGGGCCCGGGGGTATCGGAGCAGCAAATAAAATTGTAAAATGCCACAAATCATTCCAACTCCTGTCTGCTGGCAGCACCCAAAAAAAAAAGGGAAAAAAAGTGAAACCCGCCCCTAAAATTTACAGGGGCAAGACCTTACCCCCAACCCCTCCAACAATCCCTAACGACAAACCATTCGATTTGATTTTTAGCTAAAATTCCACACAACTTTCATCGTTTGCTAAAATAAATGTTCTCTGTCTAGATTGTCTGCACTTGGAGGAAAAATAAATAAATAAAATGGGGAAAACTAGTAGACTTTTTGGATAAAAATTAAAAAAAATTCTTGTAAATTCCATTTGTTTTAAAAAGAGTTCTAAATATTTGGATAAAGTCAAAGGAATTTAATTATATATAATTAATTTCAAAAATTCAATATATTTTAAGTTCTTATTGATATTACTTAGTTAAACCACCATAAAACCAAACTAAAATATGTTAGGTAATTAAATCTGATTTGATATTGAGCATTATGCAAATTTAGTAAAGGATTGCCTATTTTCTGGAATATAAATATTGAGAAAAGCATGCTTTTTAAGAATTTATTTTACTTATCTACTTTTATTGCCTTTTAAAACACTTCAAGCATTACAAACATAATCTGCTTCATTTAAAAAAATTTAATTTATCGAATCTGTAGAAACTCCATATTTTTTCCCAGTGCTCCTATTTTATTTCTCCTGAATATATTGGTATTTAATTGTTTGACAATTGCAAATTGGCCCAATAGAGCTTTCGAATCCGGGGCTTATCGATGGCATCTGCGAACAGTAGCCAAAGTGATTAGTTTTAGGGAAGCGAAACTAGTTTCAGTATCGATTCGAATGCTCTTTCGGACGTTTGAAAGCCACCGCTAAAATCATTCAAAGTCACCCAAATAAATTATCGGTTAGAACTTTGGCGGTGGCCCACAAAAAACCAAAACAAGAAAAAAAGCAGCTTCGAACGTGATTTATTGGCCCACAAAAAAAGTAAGGGACCGAAATACAATAGCCGAAAGCCAATTTGCATGAGAGGCTGAGCCCCGAAACTGAAATATGAAAATATTATATATTTTGTGTATAGTAATTTATGCAAAATGCAGATTTAACTAATTAATTGTGGCCAATGCTCAATAAAAAATAAGAAATCAAACACGAAATCCCCCTAAAAACTCCGCACAAAGATGAGCTGTAAAAACACAGCACGGCGAATAAAACACGAAATCAATAAAAGCCCAACTTATTGATGTTTAGTGGCTGTGACATGTTGACGAAAAGACAAAAGCATTTCGGTTGTTCTTTTTTTTCGAACTTCGGCCCTCCTAAAACCCCGGCCAACTTTTATGATGAATGCCTTAAAAATGCGCACAGAATTATGCGAATAAAAAGATACCTCCACGAAACAAAAAATAATAAAAAAAAACAGCGAGAGAACAAGAAATACGCGTGTCGAAAACGTTTGAGATACTTGCCGTCGATTTATAAGCGATTTATTAAGAGTCAGGCAGCTCGAGAACTTTGGCTGCGGATTTTCTCTCCCAGACTTTGAGTTTTGTTTGCACAACTGCGCCGCCCCTGCCGACGTTGTTCTCTGCTAAATTTATGCAAAAAAGGAGGAAAAAAGAGCGTTAAAATAAAAATATTATTATGGCCAAATAAAAAAAAAATTATAATAAAGCGAAATGATAAAAAATGGCAAGCGAGGGTGGCTACACCCATTCAAACGGACTGCAAACGTATCCCGTCGAATGCAAATGCTTTATTTTTTATTGAAATTTATTGCCCAGCTAATTGCATAGCCACAGGGTGCTCTCTCTATTATAGACGCCAACTAACGCAATAACTCGCATACTTTATATGCATTTGAAACAAATTCGATAGAGATTATCTTTAATTAAGAGTTAATAAATGTGCACGGCCAGATCGAGATGGAAACAAAGGGGCAGCATAATTTAATTTGACAGTGCTACAAGCTATTGTATTGCCATGAATATAGATTTGAAAAGATAGAGTCGATCAAATGCTTAAAATATGCCAGGAGAACAGTTACTAAAGTTTTAATACATAATTCGTTTCATAAGTAAAACATTAAAATGAAAATTCTTTTTAAATACAATTAACTAAGATTAAAGTATTAATACCCAAGTCCCTCTCTAAGTCTGAAATTGTATAATAAATAACTCCTTTTTGTTAGTGGACTTTTATAACTTTTAAAAATATTTCTACATATTAACTATACTATAAATATTTTGTAATTAAGTTGAGCAATAAAATATATTAATATGTTAATAGAGTTTCTAAAGATTTTTCATGACTAAGTAATTAAAAATAAAATGTTGCATTTTCATATATATAAACAAATAAATTTTCTTCTGTTATCTAATAACTAATTTCTATATATTTTAAGTTCATACTCTTCCCATGCAACTAAGAAATGAAATAAAGAAGTTAAGTGCTTATTGACCCTACCGAATATTTTACCATTTAAAAAGAAATCCGAGTCACCCGAATCCCCGAATCGAACTTCTCGCTCCCATTACCATTTAATTCGAGCTTATCAATTCAAATAACAAAAGGCTGGAGCTGGATCTGTCGCGACATATATATAATTTACAAGTTCGTTTCGATTTTGGGACAGCTGCCGAAAGCCGCAAATGATTAAAACACGAAACAAGTTCAGGAAACCAAAAAAACACAGAGATATACTATACTTCATAGACGGACTATCCATAGGGGACCAGAAGCAAATCGAAGAGCCATTTTCAGATTGCCACCGCCAACTGAATATTGAGTTTTTTTCGATTTGGTCGTTTTTCTGTGTTTTTTTTTTGTTTCTCGTGTTTTTGTTTAGTGTTTTCGGAATGTCGTTGACGCTGGTCGTTCGCTTTGAAATTTAATATCGAAACGTTGTCTATGCAAATGAACATTGCCACCTGTTTATGTTTATGGTCAGTGGAAATGGCAGCCGGTGGTGCACAGTGGCTTATTTTTCAAAATTAAATATCAAATATCCAGGGGTTAACTTTGAAAAATGTTATATTATTTTCTAGTTGGGAAACTAATGAAGTAATTTTATTAAAAGAATTAAATAAATGTAACTGCTTGGTTTGTTTTGTAGACATTTTTAAAGGCTAGAAATATAGTATTTTGTAGATAAGAGCATCTTAACATATTTGATTTCCGTTCTGATAAATATAATATTAAATTCTGAATGGTAAAGAAAATTAATGGAAAAATATTTCAAAACTAAAACGTGTTTTATATTATTTAACACATATTTTGTATATCCTCTTCATAGTTTATAATTAAATTGGTGCCTTAGACTAGTTAAAAAGTTAAATTTTGTTGCCAAAGATGCTCCACTGTGCGGCGGCTAAACTATAGAAGCTAGAAGCTGGATCGAAAACGGTATTAGCTGCATAAGTCGGGCGATCTATCAAGCTCTGGGATCTGGAATCTGGGATCTCGACTTCTCTCGGCGGGATGATCTCCGGTGGGAAATGCGTGAGAACGCCGACGACCCGTATGCAAATCACTTTCCGAGCGGAGCTCTCTGCAGCTCCCGCTACCCGACAAAATAAAATATACGAAAACTAAAACGAAGAAAGTATTAAAATGAAATTTATTTCGTATGCGAGCAGTCAACAGTTATAATAAAACGCGGCTGGGAGCGCACACAAAGGCCGATGTTTGCCAACAGCCACAAGATCCACCGAAATGGCTGTAAAAACTCAGTCAGTCCCCAGACTCGGGCCAGTGTCAGTCCCAGAACCAAAAGATCCAAAAAGAGGCGATCCGAAACAGAACCCGGCGGAGATCATCTCGCGTTGAGTTCAGTTTTGTGTTTTGTAGTGTAATAAAGTGCGACATTTTAAGTCGTCGCCGCTCTTCGGGCAATAACTTGTCAACACTGGGATTCTGGGATATCTGGGGTATCCTACACAGACCGAAAATATGTATTAAAAAGGGGAAATAGTCAATTAATAAATATATGGGGTAATTTGTTTTCCTTATCATTATTAAATTAAATTATTTAAATACTTTAAACATTCCTATAAAAGTTGTATTGCATTTTGAGAAATCTTGATATGATCTCTTAATATATATAAATCTTATATAAATCTGAAAATTTATTTTAATAGCAATAATAATGTTTCTAGAGCTATTCCTTTCCTTTTGATTAATTTTTAAAATATTTATCCCATTGCTAAATTTAATGATACACCCTTGTGTAACTTAACTTAAGATTTTTTCTTCGCAGTGTAGCTTACACACCTAACCCCATCACATAACATCCCCCACCGCCCCCTCAACAGATGAGCCAAGGCTTTGTCATCGCGAGAACCCTGAAAAAAAACGACACAAAAAATACCTCAAGATATAAAGTGAAATAAAACTTTTTATATATGCATATATAAAGTATAAACTTTTAACAGAGGTTATTTTTTTCGTTTTTCGTTTCGGGTCTTGGCGTTTTAATGATCGGCCGTATATTATCTTTAATAGACATTTCATTTGCATTTTAGTTACTTTTTGGCAATTGTCAATTATCCACTTAGCGGCTTAAATGGAAAACTGGAAGCTTTCCTTCAATTTTCCCTGGCATATTCGTTCTTTTGTTTTCAGGCCCCATAAAAACGTTGGCAACCTGGCCGCAGCGGCGGCGGCGGAATCCATTTGGCCGTAAAATATTTTACGATGTTACACCAATGATGGGCCCACAACTGGATCCGCTTCCTAGAGGGGTCTTCTCCGTTCTCTATTCGATCCTATGGCCAGTTGTCTGCCATCATAATATTTGTATTTGCCTAGACGTGGTCGGTGACTGGCTGTGTGTGTGTGCGCGAATATGTTGTGAAAATTGAATGGCATATGCACATTTTGTCGCCAGTGATAAAATTTAATAACGCTGATAAATTTAGCAAAAACACGCTGGACCATTGACATAAAGCGGTAATTAAGTTTGCCGGAGAGATGCACAAACCAACAGTAACGCGCACGCAGGCACACACAGTGAGACAGGTTTTAAAAGTGTGAATGCATCGAGGATATACAGTGAAAAATCGCTAAAAGGATAGCTTAAAATAAAAGAAAGTGTGGCTGAAAGGTTGCAGGAAAAACTTCTTTTAAATTTCATTAAATATGCCTAATAGATAATAAGTCCCCTTAAGGGTCAAACGGAAATGTGTCTCATACCCTAGCTTGATTATATTATTATGCTATTTAATAGGTTGCACAAAGTAATTGTATTTTACTTTTATATTTAAGTATGATCATTACTCGATTGCACAAATATTTATTTGCTAATTTAATAAAGCAACCCATTTAAAAGTGCCATTTTAGCCCAGTTCCCACTGTATTCCCATGGAAATGCATTCCCTTTTACCCATTTTCTGTTCGCTCTGCTCAGTTATAGCAGCCCATCAATTTGATTGGATCAATGGGCGCGACAACAGCAACAGCTATAGACTATATATACGCGATTATATGGAGGCAGAAAGGAGTGAGATTGTCATTAACCGTTTCCCGATGAAATATTTGTAAACATTTAGCCAATTTATGGAGCGTGCTCGTATTATGGATATGCCTTGGACGAGGTTCTTTTTATTCCACGGTTTTTTATTTTCGATTTTATTTCACCGTGGAATCGTGGGCGTTTGTTGGCGGCGATCCCATTCATAAAGAGCAGTTCGTGAGGCCATTAAATAACAATCAGATACGATGATCCTAACTTAACGCCAAACAAACGCCGACGTGTAATCTTTTTGGTAGTGATATTTTAGCATAATTCAATATATTAAACACAAAGATCCGAGGGGCCCACGCAGCACCGACTGGATAACACAAAAAAGTAGCTCTAATTAAAAAGCGATACACGCCTTTTTGGAAAGTCACAAAACCAGAAACGAAGTATTTATTTGACACACGCCCGTTGAAAATCACCAGAAAATATGAAAAGGTTTACACAATAAAAATATAGGAACTAAACCAATATATTATTTTTTTAGTAGTCTTTTAAGCCCACACTCTAATTTGTTGTTGAAAAGAAGCTTAAGTCGAGTGACTGAAAGAAAACAGAATAATTAGGATTAAATATGTATGAGCAAGACCCACTCAATATATGTAAAAATATAATAATAATAATAATTAATATTTAGATATCTAATTAAACACCGATACACCCATTTTCGAAAGTCACAAAAATCAGTAAAAGGTACTTGCAATATTTTCTTTGACAGTTGCCCGTTAAACATTTTATTCCGCATATAATCACACACAAAAAATATGATAAAGTTTACTCAATAAAAATCTTGGAATTAAACCAATATATTATTATTTTTTGGTAGTCTTTTCTGTTTGGTTTTTAGCCTTCGCTGCAATTTGTTGTTGAAAAGCAGCTTAAAGCGAGAGATCGAAAGGCCTTAGGAAAACATTTGCCAAAATCCGTTCAAGTGACAAGTGCTCAAGTTGTGTTGTGTTGTTATAACTGCCACGATATCGGCCGAAAGATATGTCCATTGTGGAATCGGCTTTTGTTTGGCTTGCTTTTTATTTGGATTTTTCTTTTTTTTTTTTCGTTTTTTTTTGGGAGCACAACATTCTCACGGTGGCTGGCTGGGTGGATGGATAGCTAGCCAAGGCGAAGAGATGACAAGTCACAACCACAGAGATCAATTGAGTGCCAAGGCTTTTGTCATCAAAACCGAGCAGCCATCGATCCAACGATCCCTCGATTCATTGATATTGAGATCGAAGAAAGAAATCGATTCAGGGAGTTGGTGCACTTTGAGAAAAAATCTATTGATTTACTTTAGGGTAATGGAAATTGTTTCCAGTAAGTATATTCAAAAAGTATATTTTGAAGAACTAAAGCAATTAGCAACAGAGTTTCTTGCATTTGAGCCTTAACATATTTTTAACCATTAAAACCATAATCGTTTACCCAAAATTCATGGAACTAATTTTTAATTAAATATTTTATACATTGATTAAAAAGGAACATAATCTTAGTTTAAAGGAAAAATATTCTAAAAATTTGTAGAAACCATAATCTCATTGAAATTCTTCTTAAGTTTCCTGATAAGTATTTTTTCGAGTGTATTCCCCTTTCCCCCAATGATGATCGCTCAATTTGCGCAATGACGTGAAAGATTGTCCGTTTTTCGGGTAATCGATCTTCTAGGCGTGTTCCTTTTTTTATTTTCGGACCCGAAGATGATACAGTTCTTAGCCCCGGCTACCGGTTGTTGTGTGCAGTCTTTATTTTCAGATCGGTTCCATCCCAGCACTCACACCATCTCTCAGGAACTGGCACAGGCACAGGCACCTTGCTTACCCTATCGCCTTTTTTCCATGCCGGAGATGGGGCGAAGGATTATAAACTTTATTGCATACTCTTCAGTGTCTTTTATAGTTCTGTCTTGGCCTTTTGTTTTTCCCACTTTTATATGACTGCCAAGTCGGGTTATTTACGACATTTCGAGCCAAAAGTTGCAAGGTGCAAGTTTTAGACTGTGGAATTTTTATTAGGGCCGACGTCCCAGGGAGTGCTTATATAACACTGAGTATTCGTAGCAAATAATAAAAATAAAAGAGAGAAGAAAAAGGCAAAGAACTAGCCTCGGTCCCACAGATAACCGGGGGAGCTATATTTTATCGCACCTTGGGACCCGCAGAGATCTGGCGAATTCATCATATTCTATCAGTTCCGGAAATCTTCGCTATCTTTGGCTTATTGTTTAGAGCCTAGACCCTTATGTTCAGTAGGTATGATATCTGTACTATTGGATCTGAGTCTAGGTTTTGTATAAATATTGAAACAGTATCTGTTAAGGAATTTTATATTTTATAATCAGACTTAGTTCTTCACTATTCCCTTACTTTGTTAAACTATAGCTATTATTTTTTAAGTTTTTTATTAAAGAATAAGCACATTAAAGTGTGATTCACTTAAATATAAAGTTTAATACCTCTAGTATTTCCCTAAATCCCTAACTCGTAACAAACTTAATCAAATTAACCGCATAATAAGTGTGTCTTCCCCATCAACTTCATCTTTACTCCATTTTTGGCCTACTAAAACATTTTCCACACTTTTTTGCCGCTGTCACAGTCTGGATAGAAAATGGAAATGGCAACTTTCCACCGATTCTAAGCCCTCGTTGTGCGCACAAGAGACCCATTTAAAATTCATGGGCAGATTTATGCATCTCGCATTGAATACTCAACCTCGACCGCAGCAGGCTCACGGCACGACACTCACGAGTAAATTACAGTCAAATGACATGCTCGCCAAAAATGCCACTTCAAATGTGTCCTGCCTGTCCCTCTGTCCCGACTGTCCCGACTGTCCTGCCTGTCCTTCCCCCTGCTTCTTGCTGGCTGTCTGACAACTGACATATTTTCAAAAGTGGGCATAGACATGACAACAACAACAGCAGCAGCAACGACAATTGCATGTGTATAACCAACAAGCCGACAAGGAGGAACTGTGCAATTCGCATTTCGGGACCTATACACTTTAAACAAAAACTTGTGGAATTATGAGTTAAATATGTTTGAAATTCTGTTAAATTTTATATTCCTAAATCAGCACTATTATGGCCCTACAAATTATACAGTTTTTAAGGGAATTTAAAGCCAGGAAAATGTGTTTTTAGATTATTGTGAACAATTATAAAGCTAAACCAGGACATGCTAAATTATTTGCTAATATCAGTAATTAAAAGCTGAAGCAAGTTCTTCTATATTAATTTTAAGAAACTAATTTTTAGCTATCATTACCATGTTATTATTTTTATACTAAAATGTTTTTAGAATTTCATATTTTCCTAATGGTAAATATTTTCCCAGATATATTTTTTGGAGTGCACTCAAGTCAAAGTCTCAGCCTCCGTTTTTGTGTGTTAAAACGGGCGTTGGGAAAACAAATTGCTGAAAACACCCCGCCGAATGCAGCAGCCCCCTGCCCCTTCCTTGTCCCCCTGCCTTGTTGTTGGTTGTGTTTTTTCGGGCGCGCAATGTGAAAAGTTAAACGAAAGTGACAGGCTGAGCGGTGCGAAGGGGCGAGAATGGGACAGAGCAAAGCGCAGGCTCGTTGAGGGAAAATCGAGGGGAGGAAAAAAGGTGAGGAAGGTAGGGAAGGTGGCTGGACTGGGGGTTGGGACTGCCTGGCCGGCGCTATTAAACGTGTCACACACAGCGGAGTTGAAAAGTTAAATGGCAGCGGCTGCGCGCAGAGCGAGGAAAAACTGAACACGAAACGAGGCGAAATGAGCAGCGGCCATGTTAGGATGATGTGTTGTGTGTATGTTCATGTAGTTATATCTGCCACACACGCACACCCATATCGCCACACACTCGCTCACACCAGTTGCGCCTGCCGGCTGACTGACTGACTGACGGTGGCCATATTGCATATTTCGCTGGAGTTTCGGGGCAGCCGCCGCAGCCGCAGACGCCCGTCAACCCCCCGAAAAAAGATACATTTGTATCTGATAGTCTGCTGCGGCCTGTCATAAATTATTCTCATAGATATCTATTACCCTCGGCTGCTGGTTTTCCATGTTTTTGATACATCATCATGGGGTATTAGGATTTCAAGAAGAGGTGTCCGTTATAATAGGTTTGTCTGTTTTTGAGACGTTTTAAAAATATTTTAAATCGTTTTTAAATAGTATTAGTATTATTAGAGATAATTTAATTACGATCTGCACATTCTGGCAAGCCGATGGAGACTTTTCCGCTTGTCCGTTTGTCCGTCAAATGTAGTTCTGGAATTATAAGTCTCTCAGTTATAAAGCTCTCAGTTTAAAAGTTTCTAAATAGTTTTCTTTACAACTTTACAAACTTTATCTCATGTCATAAATCTGTAAAAAGAATTATAATTAAATTAAATTATAAATTCGTTTATAAATAATAAAGACACAAGAGCATTCTTAGTTTCGGTGTCCGAAACTATATCTATACATCCTATTCTTTTTCCAGTTCGGCATTGTTTTATTAATTGCTTTAGCCGTAAATGTCGGGCCCTTTGATCCGAAGCCTAGTCACGGCCAAGTCTTTGTTTAAATATGTATTTATTTTTTTGTCAATGTCTGGCGGCAAGAGGTAAAAGGAATTCGTCAGCTAAGTTAATAACGAGTTGCTATAAGTTAAACGACAATTATTTGCGGCTTCAATTGTTTTGCCAGCAGCAAAAGTTAAACTTATTTTCTCGGCCATTTTTTGATTAATGGAAAAAACATTTTGTGTGGCCATCATTTTTCCGTCAGTTATTTTTTCGCTCTTTTTTATTAATGAATGGAATATATACGCAAAATGCCGGCCATTAATTAAATGTTTCAAGTATGGCAGTCAATTCTTTTTATATTAAAAATTCCGAACCAAAATTGCACATCATAATCAACGATAACCAGATCGAGCAATTGAAGTGTTTCTCAATCAAGTGAAGGATAACGAGAGGGCATTAATGGAGAAATTATGAGAGCAGACTCAAATAAATTATTTGAGTTTTATGGGAACATTAAGAAAAATACATTTTAAACATTTATAAACGAACAAGATTTATTTAGAGTGTTTCTCAAATCGTACAGTGATTTATTCTGGTGTTAAAAATAATTTTCATATTATTTTTAGCACCTCAAGTACACCTAGTGACATTAATACTGTGTAAATAAGTTAATACCAATATATTTCAATTGAATTCGATCCCCCAAAAATCGCCATTTAATGTTAAAATAATTGTTGATAGGACGCTCTAAAAAAATCAATTAAGAATAATGTGAATAATGCTCCACGGATTATTTTTCGTTTCGCTGTGTCGTTTTTTGGTACTTTATGAAACGCAATAAAATTTGTTTGAAACACTCATTTAAAACGGCGTAACATGCAGGCGAGACATTGAATATTCATTAGATCGATCGGCCCGATCGGTGGGTCAATAAATTTCACATTTCGGAGGGATCTGGAATTAAAATCGAACTCCGAGTGAAGCAGTTGCCGTCGCAGCCCACCACAATAACAATAATATCGCCAACAACAATTAGCATAACATTTTTAAATTTATGGTTCAATTTTCGAAAAGAGCGAAACAGAAAACCAACGCCAAAAAAAAGTTAAACAAAACAAAATGCGAAAGAAACTCGTCCCAGCTTTTGTTGCTATTGAAATTTGTTTAATATACATAAGTTAAATGCTGCAGCCGAGAAATAAAACAGAAGCCGCCGGGACATTTGCCAGATTTATTGAACGATTTCATTTGAAGGCACAACAAAAGAAGAAACAAATCCGACGGGCGCTACGATTTCAGATCAGATCGGTTTACCATAGAAAAACCGATCCGGTTCTCAGGCCCCAAAAGCTGGAAGTGATAAAAAGAGAAGATTTGAAATTAGCATAGAACCATTATTAGATTTATGTTTATAAAAGTATGTATATATTTCTACACTATCTGATAAGAAACGACTGAAAAGATAGATAGATAGAAATTCTGAAATTAATTAAAAGAGATAAGAATGCTTAGTAAAATAATATTTTCTGGGTTATAGTTTTTCTTTTTTATTCCTTTCTCTCTGCTAACTTCTTATATTTTAAATTTTCTATTTTCCAGACTGAGCTGCGTTCCTGCGCAGCGTGTGGGGAACCAATCTCGGATCGGTTTTTCCTAGAGGTTGGCGGCTGCTCCTGGCATGCCCATTGCCTCCGCTGCTGCATGTGCATGTGCCCCCTGGACCGCCAGCAGTCCTGCTTCATCCGGGAGCGACAGGTGTACTGCAAGGCCGACTACAGCAAGTGAGTATATGAGCCATAAAAATTAATATAAATATTTTAATAGCTATTTTTTAAATATATTCTGAGATCCAGTTTCTATCGTAATAGTTCCCTTTACCTTTCCCAGAGGGCTTTGAGCTTCTGATCCAATAATTTCGAGTTCCCTATTTCACTCTCCTTTGGCAGGGCTTCGGAAATATACACTTATTTTCAAAATTTGAAAGAAGGTTAAATTTCCAAATTCTCGTTTACCAATTAGCTGTCAGGAAACCGCGGAAAAAATAGAAAAAACTTTGAATTTCAATTTTGGCGATAGGTTTTAAAAGTGTTACGTTTGTTCTTGGGGTAAAATGGGTTCGGAGAAGCCTGCCGCCAAGTTCACAGGAAACTTCCTGTGGATGATCGAGTTCGTGGTGGACGACCTGCTGATTACACGCCAGAATAAGTGTGCGCCGGAGGAGTATCCCACCTGCACGGAGATCACGTTCCGGTCGACGGTCTACGTCAGTCTTTGCGACCGGGAGTACGGCACCTGCGTCAATCCCTGCTCCCAGAGGTGCGGCAAGTGCGTCATATTCACCCTGGACTCTCCTGTTGAGGAAGGTGAGAAACTGATGGTCCACGTCTACAAGAAGCGCTCGGAGAACTGCAAATTCCTGATTGGACTGGCCGAGATTGAGGCAAAGCCGATCTTCGATCGGGTGATGAAATCCTTCGACACGCAGAATCCCAACTGGGAGGAAGGTTTGATGCACAACGTCGTGAATAGACCCACGTTGAGGAAGAGTCCCAAGGGAATACTTCTCAACGATTGTGCCTGCTACGGGGTGGTGCCGGAACGCAATGAGCAGTGGTGTGCCACCTCGGAGTTGACCAAGCGAATGCTGCCGCTTTTCAATACCTGCAAGATGCAGACCGGCAACTTGGTACTCATCCTGCGAGTGGTCTGCAGTGGTCCGGCCATCATCTCGTCGTTTCCCTTCGAGAAGCTCTGTCCTCGCGGCCCCTGCTGTCCGTGTTTTGGATGTCCTAAACGCCTGTCTATTCGAAAGTGATGTGCTCATCCAGTCGTTCCCATTCCATTTACCCTCTCACGGATGCTATATTTTTACTAGCAGACCAAAGGATTTTTATACAAAAAAATCTGATACTTTAACGAAATTTAGGTTTAAATTTGTAAAGATTTTATAAGCCACAAATTTACTCTTTCACGGAAACCTACATTTAATGAATAAAATTCAAATACTCAAATATTTAAAAATTAGTTAAATATCTTTCAATTAAGATTTAATATTTTCAAAGCCTCTAGAGGTTTTTGGGCCTTATTTAAGGCAATCGAACAGCTGTTTGCTTTCCAAAATTCCCATCGATTTTCCAACTCGCGCTTGTCGTATGTGCACAAGTGTTTTCCGAATAGTTTCCCACAGTTTTCCGTTGGCTGGTTAATTGTTACAATTCGAGAGCGTTTGCGCGACTTAATCCATTAAGTCAACAGCAACAAAGATGCGGCCAAAACGTAACGAAACGAAATGAAAACTTTACGAGGGCCAAATGCAAGTTGCAACAAGCCAAAGTACGAGTATCTCTCTCTCGTATCTGATGGATACAAAATCGAGAAGGCAGGAACGAGGCAACGAGGCGGAGCGAGAAGTCGTAGGAAAACGGTGTCGACGTCCAACGAAATGAAAATAAACAAACAAACGCGCCGTGAGATGCTGTAAAAATATTTATTTTTCAAGTTAAGAATTTTAAGTGTGCATTGCCTGCCCGATGGAGACATCATCCAGCATCGCATCGCATCGCATCGGATCGGATAGCATCCCAGCCAGCTCCAGGTCCGCGCATCCACGTCCACATCCACATCCGAGTCATGCCCTGGCCATACATTGTTGTGGCTGTTGTAAAAATAAGCTTAAAAGCTAACAATAAGCCACCGAAAGTTGCCGACTCATTTGGAAAAACGTTTGTCCGGAGCGGAGCATCGTCGTTGGCAACAACTTCCGCTTGGAAAAAGTCCCCAAATAAAAAAAGAGACACACGGGGAAAACGAAAACCGTATCTAAATGATTCACTTCACTCAATTTTCAATTTGGACTTTTCATCAATAAAAGAAAAAGTAATAAGAGCCAAGGGCCAATTTAGTTTTGGGTTGACAACTCACTTTATAACTGAAGAATATTAGAAAAAATGCTTTATGATTAAAGGAAATGTATTAGTTTATAATATTTAATTTAGAAAGCGAAATGAATGTAAAAACTAATCCGAAACCCTCTCTTAAGCTTGTCTCCATTTATTTATGCATTTATTCATGTATATTTTAATTACCAAAACTGATTGCAATTTCCTCTTCTCTTTCAGAAATTTCGGCGCCAAGTGCTCGAAGTGCTGTCGCGGCATCTCCGCCTCCGACTGGGTGAGACGGGCCCGGGAGCTGGTCTTCCACCTGGCCTGCTTCGCCTGCGACCAGTGCGGCCGCCAGCTGTCCACCGGCGAGCAGTTCGCGCTCATGGATGACCGGGTGCTCTGCAAGGCTCATTATCTGGAAACGGTCGAGGGTGGCACCACATCGAGCGACGGTGAGTTTTGTTTTAAAATCAAAAAAGAAAAATACAACGAAAAAACTGGTGGCATAAAAACAGTGAAAACAAGTTGGAAACATGGCTGCACGCTTCGGTGGCAGAACGGTTGCCAATTTGGAACGCTTCACTGTGCCAAGACTATGCGGTACAGTGAAGCTGGAATCACTAAGCGCCAGCCAGTCGCCACTGACGAAATCGTGTCACACTCGTAAAAAACCACTCTCCAGCCTTTGCTGAGACGACGTGATCGGCTTGTGAATGTCGTAGCATAGGCTATGGCCATGCCCCAACCCCATCCGGAATCCCCCTCTTAAATCTCTGGAGGAGCGGAGACCACCGGGTCTGCACGGTGGCCACATAAAGACGGTGGCACGGCCGCCAGCAGCAGCAGCAGCTCTATAAACCATAAACACTTTTTGACATTTTCAATTTGGCCGACTGTCAAAATGCTTTTAGAGCCGCGTCCAAGTCACAGAGAGACGAGAGACCTTAAGGGCCTATACGCAAAGTTAAGATAGGGAAAAATAGCAAAATAATTCGTATTACACTTGTCATATATATTTGTATTATTTCTAGCATTTACTTGAAGATATAAATGAATTAAGAATACATACAAAAGGATCAATAGAACAGACATTAATTGATTTATTAATTATATTAATATTATATGTAAACTGTGAGCCATAAGAATGCGTTTAAACTTTTCGTTTACATTAAAAATATATTTATTAATATATATATTAATTATATTAATATTATATGTAAACTGTGAGCCAAAAGAATGCATTTAAAATGTTCGTTGACATTAAAAAGATATTTCTTTCCAAGCGCTGTAGTCTCTTAGTTCCTTTACGATTTATTTTGCAATTTAATTAACTTCAAGATATAAATAACTTTAAAATATACAAAATAATTAAAAAGGATCAAAAGAACAGACAATAATTGCCATAATAATTATACTAATTTTGGTATGTAAACTTTAAGCCAAGAAATGCATTTTAAATTACCTTTCATATTTTTCATATATTTTTTTGCAAGTGCCTGTAGGCCCTTAGTTCCTATACGATTTATATTGCGATTAAATTTCCGATCCTCACACGTTTTTTATGCACTTATATTTATAATACTCATTCCCATTCCGATTTCAATTCCAGATGGCTGTGATGGCGATGGTTATCACAAGAGCAAGACGAAACGGGTGCGAACCACCTTCACCGAGGAGCAGTTGCAAGTGCTGCAGGCCAACTTCCAGATTGACAGTAATCCGGATGGCCAGGATCTGGAGCGGATCGCCTCGGTGACCGGTCTCAGCAAGCGTGTGACGCAAGTTTGGTTCCAGAACTCGCGGGCGCGCCAGAAAAAACACATACATGCTGGTAAGAATAAAAGTAAGTAGTGGATTAGTGCAGCATGCCTTCCCAGAGAGAGATTCCCCATTAGAGATTTCCTTAGAGACTTCCCCCAGAGAGATCCCCCGTAGTATCCCGTTCACGAGCACCCCCTTAAAAGACACAAAACACACCACAAAAAAAGAGAATAAGATGCTAACACAGTATTTACAATTTCTTCTGTTTTTTTTCTACTTTCAACAAACGATTTTTGATTGCAGTACGCGAACCGGAAGGAAGCTCATTTGCGCGTCATATTAACCTGCAGTTAACGTATTCATTTCAGAATAACGCACAGAACCCAATGCATATGAACGGCTCTAAAGCGGGTCTATACCCGACACACGGTAAGGAATAAGTAGAGAAATTCTAAAAAATATCTAAGAAAGGTTTTTGGAACTTTTAAGAGGTCTGAACAACCTCCAACATAATTTATTATGGAAAAGTATACTTAAACGATCTTCTATCCTTTTATATTTGTAGAGGAAAAATACCTAAAAACATTACAATTCGGTATTTAAAAATAGTTTGACTTTATCTTAATAACCTTCAGTTATATTATAGCTTTTCGTAGTAAGAATTAATCAAATAAGGTATAATATGCTTTAAAAAATATTACAAATGTATAAACAAATTTAACCTTAGTGTACACAAATTATTTCTGAATATTTATTTGGTAATTTTGTAGGAGTTCTAATGTCTGTTAATATTTTTCAGTAAAATGTCATTAAAAAATATTACAGATAAAATAATCTGCTTTACTTATAAAACACAAATAAAACTAATTATAATCATTTCTCTCCCATAGAATCCTCCATGGATGAGTTGTCGCAGGACTCGAGTGTGCATTGCATGCCCAGCGAGGTGTGACTAGAGCAATCCTCGCCAGCTCAAGCCCATCGCTAGCTGGCCACCCACGAAACGTCCTTTCCTAGTCAAAATTTTTGTGTAAATCGTCCACGAAGCAGAAGAAACTCACAAGCGATCCAGAGAAATATACAAAACATCAAAAACACCATACAAAGCAGCCAGTCCCAGTTTAAAAGGCTTTGAGCAACCTGTAATTCTGTAAACCGAGCGATCCATCCCATCACCATTCACAGTGAAATCTCATCGACAACAAACATGAAAACATTCCTGCATTGTAGTGTTTAGAAGCTGCAGAGCTTAGTTAATTTAATTTAAATGAAATTTAAATTTAATTTAGTTTAATGTTTCAGTAATCAATAAGTGTTTACCCCCATTCAATTCGAAGATTGATAACTGCTTGCCAAGGATCCTTGTAATATATTTATGTGTACGCCTAACCAATCATTGTCTTATACCTACTACCTATACCATGCGAAACGTTGTTATTGTTTATTTTCTTGTTTTTTAAATGTATAAAATCGATATAATATAGTCGTATCCTAAACATAGCTGGCCAGGCACTTGTAAATAGTAATTATAGCCGAAATTGATAAGCAACGCAGATAAAAAGCAGTAAATGAAGGAAACTACACACAGCTAAAAACTAACATTTAGTTAACACAAATTATAAAAATACAATTAAAGATGAACCGAAATCAATTAAAATGAAAAAAAAAAAACAAATTAAAGAAGAAAACTTTTTCAAAAACAAATATAAATCGTTTTGTGAATTTATTTTAAAGGGAAATGGGTGGAAGTTTTGAAATTCTTCGGCAAAGGTTCTTTGACCAAGACGGATTTTAAGATATATATTTTTAGGTTTATATATCTGCTTTCTAGCTTTAAAAATTAATAAATCAATAGGAACACAAGGCTGCTAAACGGAAACTAAAATAAAATGGAAGCAATATATGGTATTCTATCTAATAAGAAACAATAAGAAAAATGTATTTTTAAAATATATTTTTAGTCACAAAAAATGTTATTTCAACGATTTTGTCACTCTCAGCTTTCTTTAGCAGATTCTACAAAGAAATCATTGCTTAAATGTCTTAATTTGTGGCTCAGCGTTTGCTAATGCCAAACGATCTCTTTGGGCAACACTCGAAATCGATTTCCGGTGTGCAGCCCCAGTCCCAGTCCCGGGTGCTCGATCATCAACCTGTGCCGTTCTCATCCCATTGAGCGATCATTTAAAGCATCTGCCGCAGACAGTGTGACGACGACTTTTGCGCCTGATCATCGACTCCAAGTCCGCATTATGGTCACATAGCCAGAGACCTGCATCCCCATCCCCAACCCCATCCACATGGATGCGGGCACTTGAGCTGCCAGTCATGTGGCTGGATTCTAGTGTTGCACTTCAGGTTCGGAGCTAAGTGCAACGAAAATCGAAATGAAAAACGAATCGCGGCTTCGACGGCAGTCGAGCGATCCGAGGCATTAATTGAATTATAAGCCTAGATTATGCAAAGGTTTCCTGCCCAGCCAGCTGTTCGGCAATTTGTGTGGAAGATCATCACCATGATCATGCTTATTGGTATCGGAATTGGGAATGGGTATTGCAGGGAGAGAAAAAATGCGAATGTTATCTAAGAACTAGAAGAATATAATTTGGATATCATAGAATATCAAAATGAAATCACTTTATAAGAGAGTTCTTTCCTTAAATATAGGAAGATCTTTTAATATAAATATCTTATAAATTTATATCAAAACTAATTAATTAATTGAATACTTAACTTAATCAGCTTTAAAGTGGGACATTAATTCATTTTGTTTGATTCGCCTACGTGGACCAATGGGTAAGAGGCCGGTCTAGGCATCCAGCCGCAAGACTTCGATTCTAAGTTAATGCAATTGTTGTTCTAGAAATGGGATTGAGGTTAGGAAATATAACTTATATGATTAAATAATAATTTATAATAATAAAAGAATATAATAATCTTTCTCAAGATAGATTAAGTATATCAAAGCCTGAGCATCATAATGATTAGCATTTAAATACTATACGGAATTAAAACTAAAAAACCTGATTTTTCTTAGGTTAAGTAAAACCAAGATTAACCTGATTCTAACATCGTTTCGTAAAGGATTAGGCGTATTTATCTCATATTTTTTCCTGTGTAGATATTGGTTTGCGATGGGTGGGCATGACTTGGCATTCGATGAGACTGCGAGTAACTGGGACTGGGACCCTGCACTTGTTTGTAATTCCTGTTGTTGCTCTATAATTGTGCGATCGCATTGCAGACGAAAAAAAAGGGCTTTCCATAGCACGTTACAAAAATATCAACAAATCGTCATCATTAATAATGATCACTCCGGGCCACGGTTGCTATCACACACACACACGATACACAACAGTATACATGGTATTTTGTGTGTGTTTATTTTTTGGGCTGCCCGGTTCATTTGTCAAATTTCACCAAGATCGGGGAGATCTCCGAGATCCCAGATCCGAGATTCCCTAACCCCGATCCCCTGGAGATATCTCTCTCGATCCGTGCTTGTTGTTATTTGAGCAAACATTCAACACTTGAAGCGAGAGATTTTCGTGGCCAGCTACAACAACTCAATCCGAGCTGGAGTTGGAGTCGGGGCTGGAGTTCGAGTTCCCCTTCTGCGGCAATGGAATTATGAATGATGTGATACTTTTGCCATTGAGATGTTTTCACAGTCGCGGGCCTCATGACATGCCCCAGCCATATCTTATTTGCTATATCTACATCGCCTTCGACTCAAGATTGGGAGCTGGCAACTCGACTTCCCCAACACGATCCCCAGCCCGATCCCCAGCCCGATCCCCAGCCCGATCCCCATCCCGATCCCATGTTCCTGTTGTGCTGATGTTGCTGCGGTGCCAATCCATGTTGCTGCCGTGTTTGTGTTATTTCTGCTGGAAATGAGCGATCGCGTGCAATAATTTGTAGACGACTAAAGCTGAGAAGAAGGACCGCAGATCGCAGATCGCAGATCGCGGTTCTCGCAGATCGAGGAGAGCTTAAATCGCGCCTGTTGCACATGCTGCACCGCACATCATTTTTCAAAATCATTCAAACACTTGTTAAATATTTTCTTAACCGATTGATGATGATTGTGACTGGCCGAGGTGGATCCATATCCATATTCATATCCATATCCCATCCTGCTACAAAATTATTTGTGTTTATCAATAGACGCGGGCTGAAAAAAAAAGGTTCAAAGTCGTGGAACTGAGATTTTTGTTGGTGCACAGAGAAAAATAAATTAAATATCATTAAAATAAATAATATATTATATGATCAAAAGCTTAGGACAATAATATAATGAAGTAATCAAATTATATCTTAAATTTCTTTGAATTTCTTTCTTAAAAGCCTACAAGAATTTTTAAAAATTTTCCTTTGCTTCATCAAAAATTCATAATTATTTTTTTTCTCTCTGCACCCATCAAAGGCATTGACTTATTACGATTTTGTTGGCCTTTTCACATCCACGCTGGGCCCGCTGAAATTAATTGATATCTGTGGTATGCGCTTTGTTGGACTTTGATGAGAGGCGGCCCTCAGTCTCCGGTCTTCAGTCTTCAGTCTTCAGTCTCCAGTCATCGGACAAGAAACCGAAGTTTTTCTGAGTCTTGTGGCCACTTTAGGCACTGATGATCGATTACAGAACGTGCCAGAGTCCATTGAAAACGGGGTCAAGAGTGGAGAATTGGTCGGAGGATGCCTGCCATTCGGTGATTGGGTATGCAAATGTCCAGTCGGCCAGATGCAATAAGCATTGTAATTCCTGGCCATTGGCCCATCATCGCCTCTGAAGCTCCATCATCGCCAGATGATCCATCGAGGAGGTCTTCTTCTCTCCGGTGTACGGACAAAGGGCAGCCCGCCGCCGCTCCTTTCAACACGACCACGGGACCAACCTCAGCGACAGCCTGATGGGTGTCGAGGCCCAAGTGCGTGTGACTCATGCCGCTTGGCATTTTAATTGATTTTGGGGGGCGCAGAAATCTTGTGCCAAAATCCTCACAGTCCCCACAATCCCCATGCCAAAGAACACGAGCCCGAACCCGCTGGCACACGTTCTATTGCCTCCAGTCAGAGGCGTCTTACCTGAAAAGGGAGCTAAGAAAAAGGCAAGTTACAAGCTAAATAAATATTTAAAAAAGCTGTGATATACACAATTTATATTAGTGAATGTATCAAGTGATTTTGAATAAATTCCTTATTAAATGTAACCCCCTTTACGCCCCACCTCTGCCTCTAAATTCAGGCACGTACGAAGAACGCTGCTCACCTAGGAGCCCGGGAATGGGAATGGGACATTCATCATGCTGCGTTGCCCGCCAACTGCCTGACTCTTTTTGAATCCGAATCGGAATCCGCATCCGAATCTGACTGCCTGCGTAGGCGTTGGCCGGTGGTCAACTCCTTCTCCTCCTCCTCCTCCTTGTTCTCCTTCTCCTACTCCTTCGGCATCCCAGCATCCATCGCTGTGTGTACCATCATCATTGGGCGTTGGAGCACGTAAAAATGTAACACCAACTGGCTGGATGCATGAGGGTGGAGAGCGGGGCTTGAGGCATCGACAACTTACGCATTTTTGAGCTGACTTTTTGGGGAATTTTTAGCCAAAAGAAAAGGCTAATTTTACTTTGAGTTCCTAAACAAATTAAATCGAAGAAAATTATTAAAAAGGTGCTTTAATTCGCACATTAAATATTACAAATAGTTTTAATAGGAAAATATTGTATACCTATATATTTATAAAATCAATGAAAGGCTAAATCTTATAAGCAAAACTCTTATTTATATTTTAAAGAAAACCTAAATATTGTTTTGGGTATTAAATAATGTGACTTGAAGCCCTGAAATGGTATAAAATATATTCAAATTTCTATGATTTCTTTTGTATTTTAGATTTTCAGCCTTGTAGCCTTTTTTAATTAAATTTTATATAATTGTAATATCTTACTTTAAACTCAAAAAAGAATTATTTGTTTAACTTTAGCTTTTACCAATTTATAAAATACCCATCACTGATATGCAAGGAGCTCCTGTTCAATCGTTTGGGTGATTCCGAGGCCAAGTCCCCTCCAATTGCCATTGGCGCGACGGAGGCGAGTAAATGCGAATCCCTGAATCCCCTGCCCTTTGCCTTCGCCTGTCCTGCCCAGCCCTGTCCTGTCCGGTGGCCACCACCGAGTTTGCTTAACTCGACTCGACTGTGCGCGCACAGGACACCCAGCTGTGGTCGCCGGGCCAACAAGCCAGGCGGTGGTTGCTCCTGGAGCTGCAACACAAACAGCAGCAGCAGCCCCAGCAGCAGTACACTGACAAAAATCAGCCAAAATGATAAACAAAAGTAAAGAAATTTATGTGATGTTTTTGTATGAACTTTTTTCATTGATTTTTGAATAAGTTAAGGTCAGAATCATGTTAAAAGAGTTTTGTAAAATAGAGAAAAGTTACCGAATTATTTCCATGGTTCTTTTGCTTATTTTTTTTAATTAACCCGTTAATTTTAATCAATAATTACCTTAATTTTTGTTACTGTGCATCAGCGGCAAAGACAAGTCCAGAGACTGGCGACTCCTTTGCTGCAACGTCCTCCTATGACGACAACTTTGGCAGTACACCTCAACCTCAATGTTTGTGCAAGCAACATTCGCATGCAAGTCAGCAAAGTTTGCATTGACACGCAGCAGCATCAGCATCAGCAGCAGCGAATTTGCATAAAGGCGAGGGGTGGACAGGGGTTAAGAGGGGGCGAAAAAAGCCTCCTTTTTGTGGGCTGCTCTGCTGGTGTCATGGTGCCGAAAAAAAAAATCTGACAAACGCCAAGTGAAACAGTTCAGTTCGTCTTATTTTCTCATATCCGGAAGTTAAGGAGTTCAAGGGTATTTATACATTGACTCAAATTAATTATGTTACTCGTTTCTTTATTAGCTTTTTGTATTTATAATTTCTATATAGGTTTACAACTTCAAGGAAAGTATTTCGAACGCAAATGAGATATTAGCTTCTCACTAAGATATAGCCGGATTGCAGCCGCTAAAAAATATGCAACCATTTTGTTTGAGTCGTAACCTTTGTTTAAATAATTTAATTTTATAATTATGTATGCATATTTGTATATAAAAATTCTAAATTAATAAGATTAAATAGATTACTGAAGTAAAAAATGTCTAGATTAGGAATATTGATTTTATTTCACTTGAATAATAATACCTTTCAAATTAGTTAGTTATTTGTCTTGCTTTCCCTTATTGTTTATCTTTTACTCTAATCCAGTTCCCTTTGGCATCAATAAAGGAGGCAGCTTGGCCATATGGAAAGGTGGCCGCGTTGCTGGCCCTGATGAAGATGAACGTGTTGCTGGTGGCTTCCCATCAGCAAAAGCTGCAGCAGGAGGAACTGCAACTGGCGCAGCAGCAGCGGCAGCAGCAACTGCAACACAGCAACAACAGCCCCATTAGGCCGCACATAAACTGCATGCAATGAAATTCACTCCTGTGGCGTGGCCATGTTGCTACTGCTCTGCAGTAACTGCTGCGCCAGTTGCAGTTGCAGTTGCTGCTGTGTCTGACTTATGGCAATTGCCAATGCAACATTTGTTGCTGACGGGATGGCGCGCCGTTGTTTTTATGCGGTTAAGGATGAGGGCGTGACTAGTACTTTAGGAAGTTACCTTTAAGATCGTTCTCTGGGAATTGGTTTCGAATTAAAAATCCGTTAAATCACTCGCTAAGGCATACTTATTTGATGATTTTAATATTGGTTTAAGGTCTTGCAAGCGTTGAATGCTAATGAGCTGGGGAAAAGCATATCTGGTCTTTTATTTTGTATTTCGAAAATTAGTATTATTTTAATAGTAAGCTTAAATACATATAATGCCTAATTAAAAATATGATGTATAGTGGAAACCCCTAAATTCCATATGCATATTTGTCTTAAAATATATTTACAATATTTTCGTGAAGGCACACGCAGTAATCACGCAACATTCTCGAACTGCAGTCCCTGCTGCTGCAGTTCCTGTTGTTTTTGGGCTGCTGGATGGCAACTTTTTTATTTATTTTTTATTTCTTTTACCCCCCGCAAACATTTGTTTCAACACGTACGCGCAAATGAGTTTACAAGGTGCGATATTCATGTTGCTGCGGCTCTCGGTGGATGTTGCTGCCGTTGCTGTTCCTGTTGCTGTTGCTGTTGCCATTGCTGCTTGTCAATATTTACTATGCGCCCCGGCCGGAGCAACATGTTGCCGAGAGCGGCCCAGCAAAGCTTGGCTAATCGTATTTTTGCCGTATTTTATATATATTAATAGCTGAGCGACAGTAAAAAGTCAGTATGCCCCGGCGAGGTGCCGCTCATTCTCATTTCTCATTCTTATTTTTTGTGATGTTGCTGGTTCTTGGGGTTCAGCTGCTGCCGTTGCCGCTTTTAGTATAATTTTAATTAACGCATTCGATGATGCTGCTGTTGCTGTTGTCGCCTCCTGCTGCTGCTGATGCTGTCGTTGTCTTTGGCCAACATGCTAAAAGGTGTTAATTGGCGAAATTTCCATGTAGAGCTTAACCAAAAACAGAACGAAGCGAAAAGGGAGCCTGCAAAGTTCTCCAGTCTGCTGCCGCCTTGGGCATTGTCAACAAGATTTGCTTTATTAGCCACTTTCGGGTGGCTGCAACATTTCCACAACAGCAACAGCGGCCGCAACAGCAGCAGCGACAGAAAACCACCAACAGCAACATCATTGTCAACAGCAACATTTGTTTTGACTTCGGTTTTACACGGAAAGAAAATAAATATTAAAATATGCTCAATGCCACAAAGAAATAACATAACATTTAATAATATTATGTATGAAAAAAATATTTTTTTACATTGCTATATTGCTGCTTTTAACAAATTTATTTAGTCTTCTAGCTTGGCCCATTAAATATTTAGTAAAAATATTTCTTGTAACTAAACTAAAGAACGATATAATAAATATATTTAAATATTATTAAATAGTGAATAAAGTAATAATCCTATGCTTGTAACTCAAATAAATCATAGAAGAAATTTATGCGAAAATGTTCCAAGCGTTGAATAGATGGTTAATCCTTTAAATTTAGGAAATATATTTTCCTTTGAAATATCATAAAATATTTATAAATAATACTAACATTTCGTGCCTTTCTTTAGGTGTATCCTATACTTGCAATTTTAATGAGCAACAGCGACTCGTGCTGCAGATGAGTAAATATTTTCATGGTTTAATTTCATAAATTATGACAATTTCCAAGTCATGAATGCCGACGTCTTGTGCTTATATATATACCATATTGAAATCCCCAAGTTATTGCAATCGCCCCGCCGTGCTATTCTCCCAAACCCGATCCAAATAAATTATGCTCGCCACAGCAAATCAACCTAAAGTGCGGCGACAGGACACCGAAAAGCTCCTAAATTTTACTTAAGAACATCTGAGGTTCGTACATTCAACGCCATCAATGGGCAGCTGACACACGGATACTCGTTTCTTTGCCAACTATGTTAGTGATGGTAATTAGGGATGGCTGAAAAAATATCGATATTTCGCTCTTATTAATATCGAGCTTAATATCACATATTGTATATCAATAATTATAATTACAATGAAATATCGAAAAGCTATTCTTATCATTGGAGACTTTAGAATGCAATTAAAATATTTTTAAACTTTTTTCAAGGAATATAATAATTTAGTTTATTTATTGTTCGATATTTTTTCAATATATCATATCCGATTTCTCTTCTCTGATATATGTACATCCCCAATGATAATGCTTATGATGATGAGCGCAATGATGATCATCATTAACACCTTTTCTGCCGCACAGAACACTCTCATTCCGCCGAGCACAATACGTCTCAACAACAAGAGCGAAAACCGAGAAAAAAATCAGAATCGCAGCAATAAGTAAGTAAAGAAAATATAAGAAAATAATTCAAAATGAAATTTGCTTTATGATGCGCAACCGCGCGACCTTCCTACGCACAGTGGTATGAAATGTGAAATTCTAAAGTGATCTACAATTTATTTATAGGAAACAAAGATATTTTAAATATAACAGATTTAATTTGTATTAAATAATCTCACAGCTTCAAAAATATAAGGAAAGTGGCGATCTGATGCCATTAAAAATATTATCCAATGTTGTAGGAATTAGTCCCTTCACTTGTAAGCGATTCGGCTAAAAGTTGGAAATAACATGAATTCTTGCAGACATTTTGTATAAATCAAACATTTAATAAAATGAAATGAATATACAAATTATTTCATTAACTACGTTTATTTCTAATTTTTGCTCATTTAAGTTAGAAACCAGCAACGATTCTGGTTCCACTGTTCGCGAAACTATCTGCGTTGATATGAAATATGTGTCGGGGCGGCAGGCAGCGGAGATTTATCGAGCGCGAAATGTAATACGCGAAGTGGAGGATCTGGTCCCGGAGACTCTGGAAGCGTGAGCCGGGGAGCCGGGAGCCGGGAACCGGGAACCACGAGCTGGGACCTGGCACCTGGAATCGGAGCTGGTCGCGAGCCGGGGGATCGGATCAGCGGCCACCGTTTTGAATTGGCTTAAGCGACGCCGCCGCCTTCGACGACAACAAAAACAGTAACATCCAGAGCAACACCAACGGGCATACACTGAAGAAAATATAAACACCAAGTTGTGCATTTAAATTAAATATTAATTTTATATTTGTATATTTAATATATTCTAAATGTATTTCTTTTATGATTAATCAACGCCGAGCAAGAAAAGCTGCAAGATCAAATGATTAAAATTATTCAATATACATACATTCGATTCATTTGTAAATTTTATGTTTATACTGAAAAGTTTAAGGGAAAATTCTATTTTAATAATAATATTATCTTTAAGTTGTCAGTTTTTAATTAAATTTTTCCCAGTATACGGATCAAGTGGAGCGAGGTCCGGAGCAACTGGATGCTCGATTCGGTCCGCTTATAAACTGCATCCTGCTGCGATCCGTTGCCCCCGTGTGGAAAGGGATTCGGAAAGAGACGGGGTAGCAAGGCAGAGACAGGGACAGCGACAACGACTGGACATTAACTAATGCATGCATTTATTTTTGTTATTTGTTGGGGCAGCTTCTTCCGTGGAGCAGGGCGAACCCAATGCAAAGTGAGCGGGCGGACGAGCCGAGCCGAGTTACGGAGGATCTGCTCCAATAACTCATGGTGACACTATTAAAGCGACGATTTGTAGCCGAGCATAAAATAAATGCGGATTAGACTTTATAAAGGACAAAATGCTCATGTCGGCGATTTATGGGCGCATTGGCCAGAAAAGGGCGTGGCCCTTGGAGAAAGGATTTGTGAGGAGAAACTCAAAGAAATATGAAGCTGCCTCCCAAATGTATATTTTTTGCTATATATTTATAGTATTATATTTGTAAGCAATAATTTTCAAAGCAAATTTTTAGTTTAAAATGTTTAAAGGCAAACTAATAAATGAAATTAAATATAGAAATTATTTCGAAGGAATGGAATGAATATTCCATGCAAAATAAATAAATATTAATAAAAAGTTAATTAGTTAAACTTACAGATGTTATTTTTTTACAAATTACAAGTAATAAATTTTAGCTTCTCGTATAAATAATCACCGGTTACCCTAACTGCTTCTTAAATATTTTATTATCATTACCTCGTATTACTCGTAGCATAACATATTTTTCAAAACATCTCGGAATGCCAAACCTTTTTAGTTACTATTTTCCGTTTGCCAACTCGAACAACTCCCTATTAAATGCTGGCCATGTTACACGAATGTTATCAAAATCAGTTGAGTAAATACAACCGAAACTCTCGTCTCGCAAAAATAACAAACGTGACAAATTTCGGTGAATTCGACTGTGAAAAAATAGGGAAAGACTTGCAGAAACAACAACTCGGAATTTAACGACGATGACAGCGAGGAGGAAGCATAACAAAAACTTTTATGCAACAAAAACTTCAAGGGGAAATGGGGGAAAATTGGGGGGTAAGCAACTAAACAGTCGCTTAGATTTTGGCAGTCACCATAAAACTTTGTCTATAGCTTTATTTATATATATAGGGAGGGAGGAGGCGGGCTTCGAGTCTTCTCTATTTGCCAAGTAAACAAAAGTTTTTGGCGCAAAAAAACAATTCAAAGATGAAATTCAGCAGCAGCATTTTCCACTTTTGGGTGCCCGCATCTAAAACAGAAATTGCAACAAAAACAGCCCAAGAAAATATATAGAAAAGAATAGACACGAGCGGGGAATGCGGGAAGGCAGCTGCTGGCGAGATCTCAGCCCGGAAAATAATAGAATCCCTTAACCAGTTCTCTGTTTGAACGCGCAGAACGCGCGAAATTTCACAAGTTCCTCGAAAACTTGGCGAAAAAAGTTGCAACAAAAAGAAAATAAATAAATAAAGAGTGAAAACGAGCACTTTATTTACTGAGAAATATTTTAGGCCGGAAGTACTTACTGTTTACCTAAACTAAAAAGAATCCTTAGGTATCTAAAAATAATCTTTTCATAATTTCCACGCCCATAAAAATCCTATTAACCATAATCAATTCCACCTTAACCTTTCCCCTTAATTAAACCCACTACCGAAAAAGATACAAAATTATTAAACAATATTCGCGGATAATAAAGTTATATTGCACAACAGCCACACCCCTTCTAACACCGGTTGAACCGAAGGATATCCCTCGGAAAAAGGGGCCCTGGGGCTATTAGGCGGCGCATTAATGAGGGTCAAAATGCGTGTAAATGCAATGCAAATGTATGTTAAAGTGATTAGCAGCCTTCAAAGGACTTCGGCGGACGAGAGCGTGTTAAATCTGAGGGATCCAAATACACCAGAGGCTTAATTTGCGTCACCACCCACCGCCCATCGCCCACAAGGTCGCACCACCCACCTCGATTCGAGTCCCTGCACAGCAGCCGGCAATAAAAACAGTTACAGAAACAAATAATATAACATATAAAAAAGAAATCATCGCGACAACTATTTCTGGTGACGACAAAACTCCCATTCGACACTTTATTGAAGTTGACAGATGTGGGTTGTGCTCAGTTTCTGCTTTAATGCACTCTAAAAAATACTTATTTAATATTTAAAAACAAATTTGTTACCATTTCTTACTATAATATTTTGTTATTGTATTTTCTATGTTCAAGCAGCAATACTTTTGATTTAGGAAGTATTAACAAATTTCGCTGAATGAGAACTTGCGTTCCACAGAATTCGAACTTGGGAGTTTCAGGTGCGCTCTTTGAAAAACTTTTATTAAATTAGTATAAATATTTTAGTAGTATACATTTTATTAATTTGTATTAAAGTCAAAGCATTTTCAATGGCATTTTCTCATTCGGTGATGATTTTAAATATTTTTTTGCGAGTGTGCTCAGCCTCGATCTCGCACCCTCGCAAAACGTGTGCCAAAAGGCATTGTGTATTTGCGCCAGGATAAAAATGGTTCGAAGGAAACATTTACAAATGAAGTTGTAATCGGAAGTTGTTCGTTTGCTCCTGCCCCTGGCCCTGGCCTCCTACTCCACACCACTCCACCCCTTTGTACACATAAATTGAGCGACAATTGTACAAATTGTCAAGGCGGAAACGCTGCCAGGGATAGTTCGAGCTCGGATTCCATTCCGGGTGTCCACTGTGTGTGCGGGCAGGGCCGAAAAAGGAGCGGAATTCCAGGGAGCAGGGGGATGAGGGTACCATTTGCCAGAGGATTAGGCAGCCAAAAGGGGTGTCCTTGCCACCGTCTAATACATATGTTCACTTTGTGTTCGCGCCTTGATCCTTTTTTGATATCCATCATAGAGCGGAGGGTATATCGGGTTTATAAATTGGTGAACAAATTTGGTATAAAAATATAATTTTAAGAAAGATTTAGATACATTAAAAATAAGTTTTAGATAATAAAGAGGATGTTTAGGAATTATTTGAAATTTATTACTCGAAGAAAACATTACGGAAATTATTTATTTTACTAAAACAATAACACAAAATTAATAAATGTATAATCTTCTTATGCATTACGGTTTGTAAGTGATTTCCCTTTGCTTAAATAATTAAATTGTAGTAAATTGAAATTATGAGGAATATTTAATTAGGTTAACTTGAATTATTTGTTATTACGTGTATGTATGTTAGAAGGTAGGATCATAATTAAATTCTTAATATTTACCTTTTTTTATAAATTGTAATATAATAATCCTCAAATGAATGAGCATCCCCAAGTCTACCCCTTAAATAAGAAAGCAATGTGTCTTCTTTTTTGGTTTTGTTGTGGTGCCCACAAATATTTGTTTTTAATAGTCCCTGGATTGCAATGTTTGAAATGCAAATAGGATTTCCGTTTTTCCCCTGATTCTTCGTCTGTATGTGCCTGTCTGACGGTCGGCCATCCTGGCCAATTCCATTTGACAGTTGAATTGTTTTGATCCTGAGCATTTAGAGAAATAATAACACTTGTTCCAAGGCAACTGTTTATGTCCGAGATTAGTCAGTTAGTTGCCCAATTTGACACATGTTGGGATTGAAACTGGGCCTGGATTTGGACATAAAGGGGCTTAAAATCACGTTCAATAATATAAATATTTTTTTTACTAAACAACATGTCTAAAATATTTTCAGAGAATGTTAATATGATTTAGATAATGATTTAGTTATTCTGTACTTTCTCAATCTGGTTTTTATCTAAATTTTTAACATTTTTCGTTCAATTTAAATTTAAATAGAAATAATATTTAAAATCTTCTTGGACAGATCTCTTCAGAGCCCCTTAATATAGTTGTTGTGGCATCCGGAGATCCCAGGGGCAGATGGAATCGAGTTGGAGATGGAATCCCCTTGGAGCCACTGTCTTATCGCCGGAATCGATCGTTTTGAAAACGCTCAAAATGTGATGTGGTGGCATTTTCAACTTGTCTGCGTCTCAATATTTTTACTTTCTTTATGATCTCGCCAGGCCGAAGAACTGGTTCACAGTTGGGATCCCACCAGGCACGGAGATAAGCCCCTGTCCCTGCCCAGTCCCTGCCCACCTGAGCTCCCCGATCTCGGCGTGTTGCGGCCGTAATCGTGTCGTGTCCATTTCGATTATCACCAAAGTGAGTAATTTAATACCAATTTGGCGGAGCATGCGGCATAGACTTGAGAGAAATATGCTCGCCTCTAAATGTCAAATGTGAGCACCAGATGGGAATCGAAATGGAAATGGAATTGGAAATGGTCCGGCGATTGAGATTGGGAGCCGCTGCCGCTGGGATATGGGATCTGGGAATTGGGAACCCTCTCCGTGTAAGGCGGAAAAATCTTATCGGACTCGCGGGTATTTAGCTGGAATTTCAGGGAATTGAGACAGAGGCCCTTCGAGGCGATTACATTGAGCTAGTGCCTGTTGACCGGTGACAATTTACACGAGGATCGGAAACGGGGACGATAAGATTTCTGGAGAGATCTCTACTGAAAATGGAACGCCACAGCTTTTGACATAATTCCACTTTCAAGGGGATACCCTGGGTTTTTATTGAGATGTTGGGGGGCATTTATTCGTAAGTATAAATATATATATAAGTGCTGTCGAAAGGAGGGAAAATAATTGGTCTTGTGTAAGGTCTGTGAGACCTTAAGGTCTTTGGCTTAACTTGACTTTACAATAAATGATTAAATAATTTATTGAATATTTAATACTATAACTTATCTATATTTTGCTTCCTTAAAATACTTCCAAATGTATCAAATAATTTTTTTTAAGTGAGACACACTTCTGCTTGTATATGTCTCACTTTCCTGACACGTTTTTGCATTTTAAGTCTTGAATTCCCGCCACAAATTCCTCTCGAGAGTCATTCTCAGCCAGTGACATAATATCCTAATTAGATCAGTCGGTCATGCTCAACTGACAAAGTACAAGACATGCTCAGCCTCGACGAGGGTAGACAGCCAGCGCTTCCTGCGATTTGTCGAGGATCCCAATGCCGATCCCGATATTATGACATCATTGACATTACATTGGTCAAGCTTTTTGGCTCTATTGCACTTTTAAGAGAACGCTAAGAGATCGTTAAAATTAAAATAACAAAAATGATGATACCCCAATGTTGTGAAACAGAGGGGAGAAATTAAAAAGAATAGAGGCGGGGCTGGATCCAAAATGCATCCCGGCCCGGCTTTTGGTGATGAACACATTTCCCACGTTTGAGGCGGCGAAAAAAAAAAACAAACGATTTTTATTTTAATTTTAATTTATTCAGAAGAAATCGGGACTGCCAGCCATCGAACGGGAAAGCCGAAGACCGAAAAACCTGCCCAGCGGATAACTCTCAGGCCTCGGGTTACATTCTTTTGTTGGAAATTTATGGCTGGACCGGAGAGGGATACCGAGATGGAGATGGAGCCACGGACGAATAAGTGAAAAGCGGTGGAAAAAGGTGGAAACGGTGGAAAATGCCCGCGTGTTTAGCAGCGTTTAATGGCTCATTTCGAATTGATTTCTTTCTGCCGGGACACTGGAAGAAACTAACTCTGAATTTATGTTTTGTGGTCAGATATTAATTAAAGAAAAAGGTAACACAATATATAAAATAATATATTTATTTTATGCTCTCAAAGATCTTTTTATACCCTTGTTTTTACATTATATCAATTCAAAACAATATAAAATATAATGCAAGCATAAATGTTATCACAAAGTTTCAAGTTCCAGAATATAACCTAGATTTTTATGTAGTTTTTTAGCTAATCTAAAATATTTCACCTGTCTCCCAAGCCAGAGACATTTACCCAGTGCACATAAAGCAACTCAGAGAGATACAACTTCCAGGAGGGGGAGTTCTTTCTTGGATTTTCATTCGTAGCGCCATGGAGATCTCTGTGTGCCGACCACTTTTCGGGGGCTGGCTTTTAGTGGAAAAGCTGTAAAACTTGTTGAAATGCTTGTAAGCATCGTAAAAATGCACACTGTGAAGAGTCTATTACAATGATGCCATCGCACTGATAGCCCAAAACCCGAATCCCGAACCAAAAACCCAAACCAAGCCGAAACCGCAACGGAGACAGCCTATTTTATGGCATTGGAAAGGTGCACCCGGCTCCAAGTTGGACCTGGAATCCGAATTTAAGCCGCCTCCGATCGCTGGTCCAAGTCATCATCATCATCCTCATCATCGTCGCCAGCCGTCGAGTGATGCGCGCATTTCCGCACTCGGCCGGAAAATTGTGTGTCCAGGTGGGCCATAAAAATGGCGAATAGCCGAGGCGCCGCCACATTGTTGCCACTTCTACTCGGCGGCTCCTGCTTGGAATTGGTTTTGATTTGGAAAGGTGGGTGGTGCATGCCACTGGCAGCTCATAAATACAGTGTTTTTCGAGTAGTTTTGGGGTTTATTAGCCAGCAAATTGATGGAAACACTTATGCTTTAAGTTCATTTTTTATAATTACCTTTTATTTAAATGTGTTAAAAGTCATAAAATTTATAATATCTTGGGTGGATTTCCATTGCTGTAAATTGAAATAAGTTATTTATTTCAAATAACTTGGCGTACTTGGTATAACCATTTAATTTAAGAAAAATCTTATTTATTAGCAGTAAATAAATGTTGTTGTTTAATTTTCTTGACTCTGGGCCATGTAAGTATTTTCCATTTGATTTAATAGGGTTAAGAGCTCACAAATGGTAAGATTAAGTACGGGATTTGCCATTTTATTTTGTATTAATTAAAATAAATATTAAAATAAAACAAAAGTCGCGCTTTAACTAAAGAAGGATTTAATCCACCCATGAATAAGCACATTTTCAGCACTCTGACCTATGCAAATTTCGCACATTAAGCCATCATTCCGTTTTGGCTTACACAGACCCAAGTTAATCTCTGACTGTTTTTGGAAACCGCTTCTTTAGATACTTATTTCTTTTGTGGATCAATGACGCACTGGTGTCGTGGCGTCGGGGGGGCTCATCTTTAAAACCATCGGCTTTAGTAGCGCTGCGTTATCAAAATTCATAAACGATTAAACATTTAAAAGCCCATAAGAGACAGAGAGATTTTCATAAAAAATCGATTTGACTTTGTTGCGCCGTGCCGCCATCGACTGAATTAATATTGAATAAATGTGTGGATGTGAGCGTGCGTAGCTCCATGCTGGACTTAGTTGGACAATACCAGGCACAAAAGAATTTCTTCAACGCCAAAGCCGCAGACAGTGAATTAATATCGGGGGATGACAACGGCGGCGTTGAGCGGGAAAAATTAAAAGCGCAAGCCCAAACAGAGACAATTAATCAAAATTTCTAGGGTTTATATTTTTTTCGGCGGCGCAGAGTGTGGCTCGATTTGACCGGGGTCGCCGTGATAACTCTATTATGTGGACATTTTAGTAGCGACTAGATACGGATTTACAAGCATTTAACATTTTCTTTTCTTTTCCATGCACAGTGGGATTAAGGCCTTAAATGCAGGTAGCTTTAAGATGGAGAATTATCACATTTTAAATGGTGTAAGGTAATATTAAAGAATTTTAGAAAATTCTGTTTATATGCATTTAGCGTTGTCACTAAGTTGCGAAAACATCCAGTTAGGATTTTTATGGTGGATCTAAATTTCTCAATTTGGTAAAATCAAGGCCACATTACTTAACATCAAAATAAAATGTATACAAATGTAAAATATATATTTGTTAAATGCTTACCTTCTTGTTCAACTTTTTTTATATTTTTATTATTATTTTACTATTTAAACCACTGTTCATCGTGCCCCGTACCGATTCGAAGGCGATTAGATGGCCCCTTTTCTTCGGGCTGCGGTCATCCATTTGGATGTGGCAACTTGTCAACAGGTCGCCCCGAAATCGGATACCCCGAACACTGTCCCGAGATGGGAAAAGGGAAATCGGTGGAGTTACCATTTATCTGGGGCCAGGGATCGAACATAAATTAACTTGTTACGCCGCAGCCTGGGAAAGCAGAAAGTCGTCCCCCGAATTTGCCTACATACGAGTATCTTCCAGATTCCATCTATTTGTCTTCCTATCTCCGTATCTTTGGCCATTCAAACCACAATCGGCCGGGCCGCGTTGGCAGGACGAACGGCGCTGTAATTACCGGATTAAGGACACGTGCCTGCAGCTTCCTTTTGACTCGCTGCCCTCGCTGCACTTGGCGTTTCGTCCTTTGTTCTCCTTTGCGAACTCACTGGCAACCTAAGCCGCGTGCGAGTCTCACTTGATTTAATCATAACTATATGTCCTCCGTCCGAGGCGGCGATTTGTGTGTCGTTGCATTAAAAATCAATCAAACGAAATTAACAAGTTAACAATGGCAAATGACACAATAATGTGGGAAGCGCCCGGGGGTTATAGAGTCGATTCGGGAGCTGCACTGGAAATAAGGGATGGTCTAAGGAGAAATCTAATTATTCCTGTACAAAATATACAATTATAATATTTATTTCCTTGTTAAAAGACTTACATACTTTTTTCTCTATGTGCATTTTTGGACTCAATCATTGTGCAATTATTATGTGTCCATCCCTGTGAGAGGAAAAGTCAACAAGGAGGGATCTTGAAGGCAGGGCAGGAATTGTTATTGCTCGAGGGCTTTCGGCTCATTTGCTTGATTCTTTTTAGCATTTCGCGTGGGATTCGCGAATCTAACAAAACAGAATTCATTATCCCCCTCCTTGCAGTAAAAACATTACAATTATTCACGCATTTTTCGTAGAACTTCCCAGCTCAACCATCATGAGATTCGTAATGCTGTAATTTTATGGCGCCTTTGAGTTTTTCCACACAAATTACAGTTTGAAAATAGATAAAACGTTAAAGCCAATAAACCCTATAATTTGTCCGATAGAGATTTACCATCAAATGACTCTATTCTTTGGAATTTCATTTTTTAATTAGCCCGTCGAATGGAATAGTTTTTTAATTGATTTTCTATAAACAAGAATCTAGTTTGAGGGCATTACTAAAATATTTCGGTTTTTCGGTGGATCCATTAAAATAAAGAGCTTCCCGCAATTTAATGGCTCTTTAATGTGCTGCAGGTAGAGTTTTTTTGTGCTTTTTATATACGGAACCACGATCTATGATCTCCACAATTTATGCGGCCAAAAAACATAAATAAATAATTCTTTATTTTGTGACCAAAGTCTGGCCATAAAACGCAAGCAAAGTGTCAAGCGAGTTCCATTTAAGGTTTTATATAGCACGTTTCTCGTTTGAAAAATGTGATTAATGTTAAGGGGGTTTTGGTAACAAACGAGCTGGAGATGATGAGTATTAAATGGGTGAAGAGACTTGAGGGTTTTTGAAAGCTATGTAGCTGAAAAAGAGAAGAAAATATAAAATGTATTTTAATAAAATTTATATTTATTATACGAATAAACTTAAACAATGTTTTAAAGTTTAAGGTTACAACTTTGTAGGAATTGATGTTTGTTCATCAGCAATCATCTACACCTTTTTCACCTCTTTAATTTCACTTTATGTTGTACTTTTAAATTGATTAAATTACTGTCTCTCGATTCAGTTGCTTGTGGTATGTGGGATTGGTGTTGCCGTTGCAGCTGCCATTTCTGTGGCTGTCGTTGACTTTGGTTTTCTGTCCAATAGCTCTTCTGTGTGTGTGTGTTTCACTTTGTGTTACGCCAAAAATGCGCCACAAAGCCAAACTCAAACGAGAGTTTTGCGAAAGCAGCAACATCAAATGCAAGGTGCAATACACTTGGGGAAAAGTATTATAATTAACAATGATTTGTTTTTAATATAAAGAAAATATGTTTCCCAGAAATAAGTAATAACATAAGAAAAATGTTATTATAACTTGGATTTGATATCTAAGGAAGTAAGGATCGTAAAATGTATGCAAATCCAGTATTTATGAGGTTTTAACCAGGCATAACATATTGTAAGTAATAAATAAGTTCGAGAAAATAAATTAATATACTTCGAAGCATCCAGCCGATCGAAAAGGATTTTTTAATGGATGACAGGTTCTTGTTTACTTGGGAAAATGACTTTATTAATTATTAATTTAATGACTTTATTATTTATTAATCTTGTATGTAAAGCTCACAAATTTTGATTAAATATAACCTTAAAATATAGATAATTATCTTTAGAAAGGTTGCTACATTTCCGATAGTATTCCAATATAATTTAATACAGAATTTCTTCCGAGTGCAGCTGTGACTGCAAGTGCAGCAGCTGCAGCCATTGCCCTTTGCATAACGGTCACTCTCTCTGCGGGTGTGTGCGTGTGTGGGTGTGCGTTGCGGTGTTCAGCCATTTTGTGAATGCATTTATCGCACTCTCATACACACACACACACACACAATGGTAGGCAGGCGGCAGGCACACTTGCAACGCCTGTATCTGTATCTATATCTTTGTATCTGTGTTTGTATATCATTACTTATCAGATACTTATTATGAGCACACGATATCGTATATTTTGGCACACTCGCACACACCGCACTGGGTGTGCGTGTGTGTGTGTTTGTTTGGTAAATATGCAAATGAGCCTGTTTGTTGCCACTACTGTTTGCCATCGGTGTTGTTGCTGTTGCTGCCGTTGTTTGCTGCTGTTGTGCGTTGATTATTGTTGTTGTTCCTGCCGTGTGTGTGTGTGTGTGTGTGGTGTCGGTGTTTTTGTAGTTGTTATATCGGGCATGATGACGATGATGATGATGGTGCCGCCAAACGACAAACGGCAAGCAGCAAACATTCGATTATGATACGAAATCGATATAATTTAAACGATGACCGAAGCCTCAATGCAATATTTACACTTGAAAAAAATTAAAAAGCCTGTTTTCTGCAAAATGTCTCCTATATTTCCTTAATCTATTAAGTGTCCTGGTAGTAAATAAATTTTTAAACTACTTTAAACATGGTTTACCTTTATCTAGAAATATTTCATAATATGTCTGGTAGAACTTATTTTTTCAGAACATTCAATAAATTCTCATATAAAATAAAAGAAATTAGTTTTTTGAACTGAAATTTCATATATTATAAATTCATACAAATTTTCAGAAAATATATCAAACACACTTAGCTATTTTAAGTGACAGAAACCGCAGAAAACCCACCTATATTAACTTTTCTCTTAATATAAAAAAATCATATTATTCTGCAGATTGACTAAAAAATAATTATACTTCTAAATACCGCAATAACACATTTCAAGACCAACTTAGCCAGCCAGGATCCTGTATGCCCTTTATGGTTCTATATTTGTTAGCATTTCAAATTTGTGGCACCATTCAGCAGAGCTGAGGGCAAACAGCGGCAATTGGCTTTCATGACAGGTCGCTTCCTCTTTTCTGCTGGTGTTGCATCTTGGATGCCATTCATCATGATGATTCCACCAGACCGCCCCCAAGTTTTTTGGCCCCAAAGAACCCAAGAACCGGGAACCAAGTGCCAAAGAACAGTGAACATCGCGTGTCTGAAGCGTCGGCGCTCGTTTTAACGCCTTTTTAAGTTTAGCCGCCAAACAAGTGCAGTTCCCAGCAAGTAAAAGAGCAAAAATAAAGAAACCCCAACGACAACAACAACGGCAAACAAACAAACAAACAGCAACAACAATTGCAGATACACGAAAACTAATTACAGATTCTAATCGCGTCATACTCCGCCGTTCTGCACCTTTTCGTGTGCAGACGCCATCAATATTGGGGATAGAAAAGGGGGCACCTCGAAGGGGATATATTGGGGACTATGAAAAGGGGGAACAGTTGAAAAAATAGAGGTACTACCCTAAAAATTATGTAGAAACTTGTTTCAAGTACTAGTTAATATTTAATGTAATATTGGCTTCCGATTTTTAATATTAAATATATAATTTTCCCTGTCTTACTTCATATTATCCTTCATTATTTTAGTGGTAATTACATTTTACAATACTTCTTTTTCTATGTGTACTTGAAACTTTAGCTTGCGGACACCTCAACATACATTTTTCACCTTTTCCTGTTCGCTGTTTTGTGTACTTTTTGAGTCTTTTCCAGCTTTTGTTATTATTTATTTGCCTTCCGTATGCTTTCTTTTTTCGAGGTCTCATTTTGTTGTCGCCTCTCTAGGTGTTTCTTTTGTTTTGTTGAGTAGTGCAGCGGAAATGGTTGTAGACGCGGAAGTGAATTGTTAGGCGCCTTTACCTCCCGCCCTTATTTCAGAATTTTAGCCAACTGAAGTGCGAATGATCAAAAGGCGCCTTCAAGGCAAGCTAACAGGAATGGGGCTTTGAGATAAAGGTACTTGAATGGGAACAGGTGGAGGATTAAGCTTGTGGGGAGATTATGATGGAGGTAAAAGTAGTGAGAAAGAGAGATTAAAATTGTGACACAAAATTAAATATATTCTCTGAAAAGGGGTTTTGGAATAAACAAATGCATTAATACTTAAACGTTTGATGAGGATTATATAAACAGCTGATATGCAATTTCCTCAATGTAGAGTATTTATTTATAAAAGTTAAATACAAATAATTTAAGTATAAGCTGAACTACCAAGTCATTTTATTAAATATAATTCCTAAAAAAAAACCCTAAAGAGTATTTTTTATGCTTGGAAGTTAAATATAATTTATTTAGCTTTAATTTAAAGTTATTTCAATTATTAAAAAAGGCTACAAAGAAGTAATTTAATATGTTTTCTATTTTATTCTAAGTACATTGAAATCATAATGTAAACAAAACTCCACAAAACTCCTAGTCATATATTTTTTATTAGCTTTATTTTATTAAAACATTTCAATTCAATACCCAAGTGACCCAAAGACATTTGTAAAAAGCCACATGGGCCTATATTATATTCGTATTTGTAGCACCGGGAATTGTTTTGCCGGCGCTAGGCCTCGAGCCCGCACCCTCGCTACATGGAACGTGCGGCGACAACGCCTCCTGTCATTCAGATTTCCACGAAGCCAACTAAGGCTGCGGCCAGGAGTGGTCCTGAAAGGCCCATAACAAGGTCCCTAGCATCGGACAAAACATAACTCAGTGCACTCAGCTCTCAATATTTCTCCGGCCAACAGCTGTTTTTCGGTTCAGCAGCAGCTGAAAATGGGAATTAAGCAGAAGCACCCTGTCCCAAGAAACTCACCCACTCAAAGAGACTCCGAGTGGAACGTTTCACTCGTTATTTTTGGGCAACGCCCCCTTGAGTGGAGTGGATATATTCGTGGTAGTGGCCATACGTTGAGCGCTGAGTGAGCTCTTTCGGTTGAGCAACTTTCACAGTGCGCCGACGCAAACCCACAAAAAACATATAGAAAAACAAACAAAATAAATAAAAATAAGCTGAAAAATGAAAGAAAAACAATGGGGGAAAAAACCGGGGGAAACTTTTTACGGCTCTCGAAACAAAATGGCAACCATGAAATGGGGGAAAATGCTCAGCAATGCGAGATGGGAAAACTGACAACGCAAAACTGAAAAACTGAGGGGAGAACTGTAAAGAGCGCGGACGTTTGTTTGACTTTTCGCATTTTTGGAAACTTTTTCAAGTGCTCAGAGCCACACACACATGCTCCATGGCAGCTCCGCCAGCTTTCCCACCCACTGTCGCCATCCATTTTCCTGCCGCTTTTCCGGGGGCCTTGCAAAATATTTATGCAAGTCAAGCGTCGGGCATTTATGAACTGTCAAACATTCTCAACGCAATTCCAATGAATTTGATACTTTAACATTTTCGTAAAATGACTGACAAGTGGGCATCGCCATCGAAGGGGGTTTCCGGGGGGTTTTGAAATGGAAAATGGGCGAAAATGTGGCAGGGGTAAACACACAGACAGGCACACACTTGGCGTCAAATTGGCGGTGTTAGTGCCATATGTGGGTGTTATCTGTGTGCGGCCAAGGGTGTTATCTGTGTGCTGGCTGGGCTGGCTTTTCCGAAAAGGGGAAGGACTTGGGGCCAAATGGGGTTGCGAATCGAGCAAATTTCCACTTGCTACAATATGTCATGCCGAAACGAACTCTTGAATTGACATACTAAAAGGCGGAAGGGAGGCCTTTAAAATTGGGAGGCCTTAAATTAAGGGATATGCGAGTAAGCCTTGCGCAAGTTTAAAGAGTAAAGAGATTTGGTTTTTGAAGTTTAATTCTGAGGTGTTTGAAAGGGTTAATTATTTGGTCTTGTTTAATGGAGTATTATAAATAAGTTAAATTAAAGATGGAATTTAATGTTGGTAACAAAAAATGTATAGAAATATTTTCAGACTAGTAATTTTCACATATCATAAAGAAAGTCTTTAATGAGCTCTGCCTATTTTGGATATTCATTAATTTTTTGTGAATTAAATAGACGGTTATTTATTGATTTAAATGTAATAAAGCCAACTTTAAGCCCCTTTTAATGGTTAAGACTTTTCCTAATAATGCGAAAAGAGTAATTATTAAAAAAAAACGTACTAATAATTTTCCTATATTTAAAATAATGCATTTTGCTAAATTTGCTTTTAAAAAATACAAGATAACTACTCAATAGTTATGAATATCTTCGTTTTTTAACACCCACTGCTTTGATTATGTTCTACGATCCTTAAAAATGGTAAAGCCTTCCTTGGAAACCACTTTCCAATTATCACCCCCTGAAGACCCATCTCTCCAGAACCCTATAACATCATAACCCAACTCGATTCCCATCGTTCTCAAACCAAGAAATCCTTCGATTTCCTCTTCACAGCCGCCAATTGAAGGCGCTCGCTGGGCCATAAAATGCAACCGAATCGTTCGACTTCATTAGAAGTAAACCGAGTTCGGAGGTGAGAAAATTCAAGTAAATAGAGTGCAATCATAACAAAGCGCCAAGTCCAAAAGATAGCGCCGTCTTTTCGGCTTTCCCGAGTGTGCTAAGTGCCAGGTGTGAAATCAGGTGAAGACTCACTGAAAATTCCCCCGAAGTTGTAAAAGAAAAACTCGCCCATTTTAATTGTATTTGTATTATTTTTTTCTTTTTTTACAAGGCTTTTGAAGCGATTCGGCGGCGTCAACTTTTAAATCAAATATGGCGCCCAGCGAAGGAATATAAAAAAGAAGAAGAGCAGCATATTTTCCAATGGAGTTTGGGGATTCTTTTTTGGGGGAAGGAGATTGGAAAGCTGAAACAAAAGGCAGCCGTTGTTCATTTGCATAAATGGGAAAACGGAGACCCGTCCCTTTTTTGCTGGGTGATTTTTTGCGGTGGCCCAGTGGGTGGCGGGGCGAATGCTCGTTCGTTGAGCAGCGCTAACAGGATATGCCAGTGAAGCACCAATAATCCTTTTAATAAATATGATATCGCAAAGGACCACAAAAAGCCACAGCGGTAACCGAGGTAGCTCATCCTTCCTCCACGATTTTCCCCACCGGCTTGCCCCGCTCGGCATCATTTGCATTTTATGCAAATTTTTCGGCACCAGGCAAAATGTAGCAAACGCTCCGAAGGATACACAGGACACCAGCTCAGCTCCCTCCATCCTGTCGCTCTGTGTGTCTCTTTACAAAGCGAATATGTAAATGAAAAGTTCTGATGTTTTTTAAAAAGCTACCAAAAATAAACAACATAAAAATGCGCAAAATGGTTGGCCAAATGGAAATGGTGGGTAAGAGGGGAATGGGGAAATGAAAATGGAAATGGAAAATTCAACAAAATGCATATTTACTGCTTGCTATAGAAGGGCTCCTCCGATGGCGGAGTAAGAGGTATTTCGGATAAACATTTCAGGAAGTGCCAGCTATAGTCGATGGATTTCCGGGTGTTTTCCTTTATTTATACTAAGATAATTTAGTTAATTATTTAACTAACTAATATATACTCGACGATGAGAGATATCTTATTTAAAAAATTATGTTTGCATTAGTAAGATGGCTTTAATATTTTCAAATTACCTTGTTGTAATATTTATTTATTTATGTATGTATTTAAAACTTGAAGACAAAAGGACACTTTTCTTTTAAAAATAATTGTCATTTAATGCTATCAGAAATATTAAAGAAAATCTAGAAAAGATATATTAATATATATGAATAATAAAATATAATAATGAAATATAAGAAATCAATAAAATATTTAAAATGCTTGAAAATATTTTTCTATGTTTTAAAAGTATTAAATATGATATATAATTTTGAAAAATAAGGATACTTATGCATTTAATTGAGAAATTTAACCTAAGACCTCTGATATCTAAGAGTTTCTACATAAACTTTTCTTTAGTAAAGGATTTCAATTATTTAAAATAAGTTTTAGGCACTACAATAAATTATTGTTTCGAGAAGTGTAAAATGTGTTTATAATGAAATATAAAAATATAATTGAATTAAAATTTATTCAAGAAATTAACTTAACCTTTTTAATAATCAATGCATTTTTATATTATGCTTTATAGATCATATAACTCTCTGCCGAAGCCTGTAAAAGTCAAATAATTATATGTTTAATACTTGAGTTCATCCTTCTTTAAGACTGGGCTTTCCCTTAACTCCGGAAAAATAATTTAGTCTTGAAAATCTTGGCATAATCTCAGAGATATTTTAACCCCCATATTGAGACTTCCTAGAGCATTTCACATTCGTTTCCATAGCATCCTTTGATGTTTGCTTTGGTTGTTGGAAAATATGTCGAATATTTTCACAGGCGGAGGCATTACAAATACAAACACAACCAAAGCACACAGACACAGACACATATGCCATATGGCAAACACAGAAGGAAAACTTTTTTCGCATGTATGTGTATTTGCATGCAAATTGTTTGCTTTAAAATATGCACAAATATCAACTTTTCCCTTTTACGAAAAAAAAATCTCTCTTAACTTAAGAAAAGTTATTTGCAGGCTTTAAAGTAGGGTACAAGGACTCTTTAAATCCCCCTTTTGGTGACCCTAAAAATCAACGCAAAGTCCCGGGGCCACCAGCAGAAATTCAAACCTATCTGTGACCGCAATCAAAGGCCATTGATCTCTGCAATTTCTGCCAGCCTAATCATTAACAACAATCGCCGCAATTTGCCACATGATGTCACATACCGATTATCATCGCGATTATATCATCGAATAACAAACACATGGAAATTTTCATAATTTTCGAGATAACAGGGGAAAAAAGAAAATCAACCGACCAGGCAAACCAAGCGAACCACCATAAATGCAAATAGGCGTAAACCCAGCCGAAAATAAAACTAAAAACCCCCTTCGGGAGGAGGCTGGCACCAGTTGCCAGGGTTGCCAGGGCTTCCACTGATTCTGCGGCCCAGTCGCGCGTTTAATTCAATTTGTTAATTTACAAATCCGCAAAACTATTTGCCAGCGAGGGAGTCTGTCTGCTCTGCGGTTTTCGGGTGATTTGGAGGCGATAACTGCAACTTGTTATTATTACTATATAGATGCACTCAAAGAAAACAATTCTTTATATAAAGAAATAATACTAACCAATTTTAAAATTTTATTTTCAGATCTTTCTGAAGATAAATCATAAAAAAAATAAAAGTAAAATGGCTAAGGAAAAGCTAAAGTATTGTTAAAGTTTGGCACCTGCTGAAACAGTCATATTTTTAAGCAATTATCCATTCTCTTTATAATAAAAGTACCTATTATAAAATTACTTATTTTAAAAATTAATTGAATTCGGTTTATAATTTAAAAAATTAAAAGACCTTCTCACATTTTATTGAAACTACAAACAGACTTCATTATTTTGTTGTAAGACTTAATATGAATTAAGTTCCTTTCTAAGTCTATACTTATTTTTCAGCTGTCTTTATTAGGGAACATTTCTAACAATATATAAAAAATATTATATAAAGGAAATATTTATAGCTCACTTTAATTTTCGTATCCTTTTTAAATTCTTACATTATATTTTGGTTGATTTTCTTCAAGTGCCGCATGTCAAAAGTTCTCATATTTCAATAATTGTGATACTTTTCATCTGATTTCACTTTATTTTATTTTTATGGAGAGAGCGAGAGTCGCGGCAACAATAAAATCAATTGAAATGTGTTGGCAAACATGTCAAAATAAATTATAGAGAGCGGCGTGTCGGTGTGGTTTAGGAGTGGTTCTGCTTTGGGTTCTGGTGTGGATTGTTTGCCCGACGCGTCGGTGGTGTTTGCACGGGGTGCTGGTGGGTATTATGCAAGTGTGGCAGAACCGCAGAAACCGAATTTTAATTTGCACGCTTGCATACATCACATTTTACACTGGCCAGGAGCTGTGGAACTGGCTGAGGAACCGGAACCCTTCGGGATCTAAGCGGCTTACAAAAGGATCTCCCAGCAGACCCCGGGACAGGAAATCAGCGGAACCCACCCCTCGGACTCCTCCCCCGAAGCACAAAAGGCCAAAAGGGATTGCACAACTCGAACGCCTATTTACAGGGTATAATTAAGTTAAGTCCTGGCTGAACAGGAAAAAAGAACAAAAGTCGAGAGTCGAAGGCACTCGAGAATGGAGTGTTGGGTTTTTGGGGAAAGTGGGTGGATTTCTAGGCCGTGGGCGGGGTCAGCCTCAAAGGACACGCTTCTATTCAAAGGACCGCTTTATGCAGACAAGTTCTCATTCAATGTATTTTTTAAACTAAACAACTTTAAGCTGGAAATTATGAGAATATTTGAAGGAAACATCTAAGATAAAAGATGGTTTTAATTGAGATTAATTTAAAGACTATTCATTTAAACAAATCCACTTGATCTATGCCCCCCAGGTTGATGGATTTACATAAGTCGTATTTATAAAGCCTGGGAACCTTTGATGATCTTCACATCTTCCCATTTTCACACACATTTTCACGCTGATCCACGCCCTCGATGGGTCCCCTCTATTAGAGTGGACCCCGTTAGATTGGCGGTCTATTCACCTATTTTCCCAAGCCTAAGGCCATGTACATACATCTGCTGTCTGTTTCAAAAAGCCCCTCCCCCGAAAACTTGCAGTTTCGACACCTTGCGGCTAAAGCTGAGATCGGGACTGGGTTTGGGTTGGTTTTCGGTCTCTGTTTTCTGGGATCCATAAATCAAGACGGCGAAAGATCATTAAAAGAGAATCTCTGCTATCATAATAAAGAAATCACACGAGAAAACAACCGGAGATGGCAGCGATTCTCTTTTGATTTGATCGCTCAATCAAAATGATAAATGAAAATTAATATTTCTTAATATTGTTTACAAAAGTGAGAATTGTGCACACGGAATTTTGGTGGTATATTTTCTCTGCAAGCTTTTTATTTATTTGTGTTTTGTTTCTGAAGGAAGATCAGAGTTTTACTATAACCTAGAGATGGCAATTATCTATGTTTAAATATCGTAGGATTTTATTTTGAAAATTCAATATCTTAGATTAGTAATTGACCTGTATTCTGATAAGTTATATTAATATATTCAAATTCTTTCATTAGAATACTTTACATAACTTGTTTACTGGGAATTATTAAGCTTAAAGTGTACCAAATGTTTTTAAACTCTATAATTTTTTTAAATTCTTTCAAGTTACAATATTAATATTTACAAAACTCACTTTATCTTTTCAAAATCCATTCCCAAACTATACCTTCTATGAAAAGACACCGCTCTCGATTTTTCACTGGTTTCGGTGGTCATTGTTTGATAAGAATTATTGCAACATATCAATCACGAGGTTAAGTGGATCTGTAAAATGTGAGGGAACATGCATCAACCAGCACGCAATCCAATCCCAAATCCAGCCCCGTCCAGGCCACTCCACAAAATGAAAACATTAACCGGGGAACAAGAGAGAAAATGGTCAGAAATAAATATATACGCACACGACGACGACCTTTTGTATGTTCAACTAAAACAACAGCGGAAAGTTGCGGCCACCGACATTCATCAACATCAAAAAACAAACAGCAAAAGGCGCGAGGCGCGAGGCACACAAACGAGAATCCCCATCCATAAGGAGGGTTCCATTCCCAGTCCCAGTGCCGAGTACCATATACCTTTTTCCATTCCCATTCGGGGCAATTTATAGTTGAGACGTCTCTCTCGAGGTGCCGGGCCGCTTTTTGGCGGTTGTCGCGGTTTGGTTTCTCCCAGCCCCGGGAATTATTATCCCGCACTTTAGGCGATTAATTGACTTTATGGCCCCGGTCTTAGCTAGAAGGGATGGGGTATTTTATAGAACGACTATATTACGGAGCCAGGGAGCCCCAGCCAATGGGGTTCCAATTAGAGAGCGTTTGGTTTGTTGACTTTACCAGCTGGGAAAAGTCTTTTCCAGCCGAGAGATGAATGGCAGGGCCAAGATGATGGAATAGAGTCCTTAGAAAATTATTCAAAAAATTCGGGCACTTAGCAAGGAAAAAATTGGAGATATTACAGTCAAAGATTAAGATTAAATAAATTTATATACACGATTTAGCAATTTTCTTTTACTGAAAGCTTCAAAGCATTTCTATCTCTAACTTAAATCTAACTTATTTTTATCTAAACATTTCCAAAATTAACTGTGTCAGCTCATTGCTCCATTGATTTTGCAGCAAATCGTGTGACTAACCCTATAATGCCTCCATTATTTCCGTTAACATCTCGCTCTCTCTGGAAGCTTTCGAAAAACCAATGCCACTTCAGACTAATCCCATTTCAGAGGGATTCGCCGAAAGGACACCAGCGAGTTCCGGTCCGCTCGTCACTCAAGCGAAAGAAAGGCTGACTTTAAGCAAATTAGCAATTCAACAAAAGTGTCGCCTCCCAGGACGACTGCCGTGCCTTAACCCCTAGCTCACGCTTCAACGCAACGGCGCTCGCCTAATCGTGGCACGTGCTTCGACATATTTAATCACAGGGCTGTGTCTCTTCCGAGAACGACCCGAGAACAAGTCCAGCCGAGAACCGAGCCAAACCGAAAAACCAGAAAAAAAAAAGGGGAAAAGGCAAGTTGCGCCATGCCATGGCCATGCCATAAGGATATAATCCAATCTTATGCTGCTAATTTTACACAGCTTCTGAGCAGGATCCCGAAAATGCCGGCTACGCTGCCAAAGTAAAGTAAAATAAAGTAAAATAAAATAAAATCAAATCAAATCTCGTGTGTGGACGAGCGTGTGCAAATGCGGTTAGAGGGGTTGAGTTCAGTCGAGCTGAGGTTTCCAGCGGGATGGGATGGGTGGATGGATGGATGAACTCAAAACTGAAAACCGCTGCCAGCTTTGCGAAAAACTTTTTGGCAAAAGAAAACCCTCAGACAAATAAATTCGATTATATTACACTCGGGGGAAAAGCTCTAAACTTCAGATTGTTTATTTTAAGAGTTTATTTATAAAAAAAACATTTAATAAAGATACAAAATAAATCTTTAAAAATAATAGTATTTTATTGTATTTATATAAATGAGCCTTGCTATCTTTTCTAAATTAAAAAATTAGTTTAAACTATTCGTGTTAGCTTCTAGGAGCTTTCTACAATATATTATTAGTTCAGGCATCCAATATATATTTTTATCCATTTTCCGATAAGGATTGGGGATAATAAATTATTTATTAGGAATACACGTTATATTGCTTTATATATTTATATTTCCGGGGATTTTGAATTAAAAATACCATTGAGTTCAGCTTAATTTTAAAATCATTTAGTTTCTACTCTTTGAAAATCTCTAATTGTATTTTTAAATAATTTTCTCAGTGTTAGTGCCCTCTTTTTTATTTTCAATGCCGAGAATCCCCGCTGAGAAGAAGGCGCTTCAGAGTCATGGGGGCGTGGCATATATATATATATTTTGTATAGCCTTTTTTCAAGCCCTGCTGTTGAGTTGTTTGTTTGGCCAAAGTTTCGAGCCAGCGAGATGCCTAATTCGCTTACCAAATCCACTTTACATAGTTGAGCGAGTCGCAGGCACAAAATATGAAAATTCAATAAACTACGCGGGAGTCCTTGAGAAGCGCGCCGACCCCCTGGGAGGCTAGGGGGGTGGCAGTGGCCTCCCTGGGTCCTGCCACTTGACGCTTAATTGTGCGTCGCCTCACCTGCCAGTGGAAAATAGAAAATGGCACGTGCACGGGCGGCGTGAAGGGGGGGAGGGCGAGAACAAGGGGCCACACGCACGAACTGCATTCGCAAGTGGGCGTGCATAATTTATGCTAATTCGCCTGAGAAACGCAACCAAAAATAAAAATATTTATAAATAGAGCAGCACTCAGGAGGGGGGCAGAGCATAAACTTTAGGATCAACCTGAGTTATGTTTTAATATTTTAATAAACATTAGCTCGGTTGGGTAACTAAGCTAATTCCCAAGAAAGTTTGTATTCATTAATTCTTGGATAATATATCTATTATTTTATGACTTTAAAGCCATGATTTATACTCTGTTCTTAATTGCATAAGCTTGCTAGATAACTAACAAGTATGGGAGTCATGGTTTTGATTACAATTATTAGTAATATTTAACTGTAAAATATGTCTCGATCTTTGTATTTTAAAAACTAGTATGGCTTAATACTAGTTTTTAAAAGTTTCTCTCTTTTAATGACTTGTTCTAACACCCTTAAAATCTAGCAAACAAATGACATTCCCTAATGACACATGGAAACACTTTCCGCTTCACGCTCTGTCAATTGGCAGTCGTCAAAAAATATCCGACTCTATAAGAAGAAAATGATGATTGAAGTCGAAATTAGGTGCTCCACAATTAAAAGATCATTTCTGGAGTGCGGGCTGCTCGCACTTAATTAAATGTCAATTCGTTGACCTTCATTGACGGCCGTAATAACTTCATTAGGTGATGTTAATTTCACCCAACAACCAAACATTATAAAAAAAAAGGGTTGACACCATTATTCTCTTACGTTTTTCAGTTTATTTTAATTGTCCAAGACTGAAGTGAAATTTTTGAAATTTTTTTAACCAACCCGCATGGCGAACCATCAAGTTCTTTTCTCGAGAGCCGCATTTCTTAGCTGCCCTTTGAAAGAGACTTTTCTTGATGATTTTCTTTTTTTTTATGAATATTTCCTGACGCAGCAGCAGCAGCAGCAACAGCTACAATTTCCTCTGCTTTTTGTCATTATTCACACTGCAGTGATTCCACAGCAAGATAGAAATTTTCCAGCAAAAAAAAAAAAGGAGAAACCCAAGGGGAAAAAACTTGGCTGCTTTGTAGAAAATTCATAAAACTTCCGCTTGGAATATCGGGGGAGACGAGGCTAGGCCTGGGTCAGCAAACAAGAAAATGGCGCATTTTAAAGTGAACGGAAGAGAAGGAAAAATGGCACGAAAAGAGCAGAGGAAAATGCGATGAAAAACAAAGTCCAAGGAAATTTTCCGTGTCAAGAAATTTTCCTGCTACTTGAAGCTGCTTGCCGCCATTTTCTTGCCGTCTCTTTTGCCCGGCCACAGCCCCTCTCTTTCTGGGGGTTGCGTATCCGAGCCACCCTTGGAGCTCTTCGACTTTTTTTCCTCTTGCTCTGCGGGGGTGGCTCCCTGCAAGCGAAAATAAACAAAAATCAAAGTTGCAAATAAGAAGAAACTACAAAGTAAGTTAGCATAAAAAAAGTTTAGCGGCGCCTTGTTTTTCGGAAGTTTCAACATCTTTCGGGGTAAAGGGAAAGGGAACAGGAAGACAGTGGGGGTGGCATACTTAGCCAAACCCTCGGAGGGCTCACACAGACATTGACGGGGAGAGAGAGACGCACACTCACGAAGACGAGCGCAGGGACAAAAGACGCCGTCGAGCACTTTTCGTGCAACAAAAGCCGGAAACCGTTCGGCAAAAAGAAGCTGAGGAAAAACTCAGTCAACATCCTCTCAAGTGCTTCCTTCGCCGGGGCTCCTTCAGTGCCAAAATCCTTGTCCTGCCAGCTTCTTTCTCCGTTTTCTGCTCGGGGATTTCGGCGCTACAAGTTCCTGCACTTTGCCAAAAAGCAAGGGCTTTAAATTCTCATGAAAGAACGCTTAGAAAAATTAGAGAAAAATATAAATGCTTTAAATTAAATTATATTTAATATTTAAAAATATTTATTTTAATTTTTTTTGTCAGAAATGTCGCATACAAAATTACCAGCTTTTTAAGAAACTTTTAAGTTACTTCCTTAATTTATTTAGAGCATTTTTCCTTAGTGTTTTACTTGTCAGCATGCAGCCAGCGATGTGGCCGCTCAGCCAAGCGCAAGGACAGCTCCCGAGGAAAAGGACGCAAAAAGCAGGACCAGTAGGACAGCGACAGCGAGCTGCTCCCTCACCTTGTTCATGCTGATCACGTCTATTTATTGTGCACATAATATGGGAGCAGCTTGGAGCTCCCAGCGCCCTGCTGCTTCCATCCTCCAGCTACTGCTCCTTTGATTCCTCCCTCCTTCGGCTGGCTGCTCCTCCGGGCTACGTGCGACGCATGCATCGCTGGACACGCTGCTGCTGCTGGGTCCTTCGGCCACACCACCCACGGAGTCCACGCCCCCTCTGTGCTTTTCTTTTGGACATTTTTCCTTATTCCTATTCTCCACGCCACGGAAAATTCAATTATCGAATGCGAATTTTGCTCCTCTTTTTTGTTCGTTTCGTTTCCGCTTCGAGTGTTTTTTTGTTTCAGCCGAAAGCATCCCAAGACGAACTTTCAGCGTATCAGCATTTATTTGCTGTTGATTTATGCAACCCCACCCGCCATGTACCACCACCCCCTTTGGGATGTCAAACAATCGTCATCGGCATCGACATCCAACATCCTCTGCCAGCCTCATCCTTGTCCTCACCCAAAGGCAGAGCCCGAGCCAGGAGCAGCGCCAGAGCGTTGTTGAATATTTGCCAAGTATGCTGATTGAATTTTTTCCAGTTGACTAAATGATATCAAGGATATTTGCCAGGCAAGCGCGACTGCCGCTGCTCCTTTTCCAGGCTTTAAGCCTATGACTTGTATAATTTACAGGATTTACAGGGATTTGGGATCACGCTGATTACATGTAGCCACTGGGCAGCTTGGAATATGTGGAAATATTGCCTCATTTTAGGTAAGGGATCAGCAAATACTGATATCAAACTCAAATAAATATTAACCTCGGGGGATAGAAAATATTCTGATGAACCCTTTCTATAAAGCATCCTTTGAGAATTCATAACAATGTAGGCATAATTTGTACCGCTAATTAGATTTGGCCAGAAGGTCTTTGTCGGGCCTTGGAAAAATATGAAATATTTCTAGCTCAGAGGAAACTCCGAGTAAATTCAGTATATAATTTTTTTGAGAATTCCATAGGATTAAAGTTTATTAATAATAAATATATCAATCGCAAGTGAGATTTAACATCGGGATTTTGAGGACTTATTCAACAAATTCTGTTGGGAATTTGAAAAATAGGCATATATTGGCATAAGTATTTTAATATTTTATTGTATTGTATATTATTAAAAGATTCATTGCTTACAATTTAATCTCAAATTCAATAAGCTAAAAGACTTTAATCTGATGCTTACTAACCTGATATTAACTAATTACACTTTAAAAGAATAGGGCTAATAAATATGAAATATTTGTTAGAGAACTACTTCTTTGTAGATCTTAAATTCCTGCTTCTAAATTATCCCAAGTAATACCGAAAAGCCTAAGCATAAATCAAATTGTTAAATTCAAATGCAGAATCCAGAAACCTTATTTGAAATCCAAGTAAGGGCTTTGTGCAACTACCAATTTAATTACAAATCCCGTTAACAAAGCCCACATCTGCAACCGAGAAGCTTCCTTCTTCCTTGGCAGCAATCCGTGCTGTTTGCTCTGCATCCTTGATGTGAGCATCCTTTCGGATGCCCGGCCTCGTCGTCGTGCACATCTATAAACCATTTAAGCAGCGCTGGCTGGCACATTGTCAATTTCCAATATTTAGACAGGCAACTACTAATAATCGTGTTTGGCCGGCGTAAAGCGAGCATGCATTTTGCAAATACGAGCCCGAGTACGTACTAGATATGCCCGATACCCCAGATGGAGGGATAATTAACACTTGTGCCGCCGGTGGAGGCAAATCGAGTGGGTTAAACAGTGGCAGCTCGCAGCTAGCGATCTATTTGAATCATCCGTTGGCCATGCAATAATTAATATGCCCAACGTGCAGCGGCAGCAACAGCGGCAACTCATTCAGAAACGGGGTGCTAACCGGGGGGTGGAAAGTGGGCCAAGGGGGTGGCGGCGTTTGGTGTGCCATAAAAGGCGTTAAATTGACACAATTGAACACACCCTTGAGATTCGAGTGAGTGAGTGAGGGCTTTCTCACTCGTTTGTTTGCCGTTGCAGCAACTGATGTTTGATGTTGTTGCGGGGTTCGATGTTGCCGCTGCTGCCAGAGGGTGCAGTGTCAGTGCTGACAAATTCGTTCACTTTACTAGAGAAGTTTTATCCTTCTTTAAGTTTTTAGGAATGCATAGAAATTATAGATTTTTTGGTACTCTTAGTACCTTTTTCTAAAACAGAAATGTTAATAAGTTCTACAAATTTAAATTAAATATTTCGGTAACATTAGAAAACTTATAGTTTGTTTTAATAAGTTGCCAGAAAGTATACAATATTTTATGCCAAAAAAGTGCTGGATATTTTATTATGTAATCAATATCCTTTTAAATATTTTCTAAAATATTTCTATACAACATATCTCTTCCTTAATATTTAATCATTAATCTACCTTCCTTTGTACAAAGGAAATGAGCATCGCTGAAGTCCAAGTTTAATCGCATACAGACAGGCAACATCTTCATCATTGCGACACCGCAAAAATCCGCGACAAAAGTCAGTCATGTGCAAATGTATCCCCAAAACGTCGAGATGACAATACATTGCTATCCTCCTGCTGATAATTTGGGGAGATCCATGCCCCCTTCCATGTTTGGCCTATGCAAATATGTGCTACAATTGATATTTGCCGTCAAAATGCGAATCCAGAAACGTGACAACGCTTGGATTGGGAATTTTGGATTCAGTGAGAAGTGCGAAATGCTTAGCGGAATTATGAAACTGATAGGAAGAGAAGGATGTCAAGGATTTGCCAGAATATGAAGTAGAAAATGTAAAGGGGCTTGGGTTTTGTATACAGGATAAAAATATAGGTATTTTTTTATAATATTCGCGATTTTATGACCAGGATAATTTTACTGCATTTGAGAAACATTAAATAAACAAATTTCAGGGCTAAACCAAACTTTCCACTCTCTTTAACTATAAAGTGTTGTTATATTTACTTCTTCTAAGACATAAATTAAATAAAATAATAGAATATCTTATCTTCAAGTTCTCAGTATTGTCCCTGAGGCAATTTTTTATTTTAAAGATATACGAATTCCTTCAATAATTACCCCCCTAAATCCCACTTTAATTCGATTCCATTGCTTTAATTACTCTCAGAATCCCATCAGAAGCTCAATAAATACCAGTGCACTTGCATTCCATATCCTCACCATCAACTGCACCATGCAATCTCCTCGGAAACCTCCTCCTCTGCAACTTTCATATCATAACCTAAGCGAAAGATATCGCAAAATGCCTGCAAACCCGACTGTCAAAACAGGCAAACAAATTGTGCAAATAAGTCGGGGAAATGTTATTTATGTTCGTAGGATTTTCTGTGATTAAATAACCGAACGAAGCCCCTTGCCTTATTGGATAGTTGCAGTGACGGGAGTTGCAGCAACTGAGTTGAGCTCCAAATGTGTCAGCATCGGTTGCATATTAATGGCCCGGAGGTGTGCATGCCAATTGTCATGCGCTGAAATGCTTGTTAACAACGTCGATTGCTTTTGGCCAGTCCACAGTCTTCAACCCCTGCTTCCCCACGTCCAAGTCCAACTCCGATTTCAACTCCTATTTCGGCTCCCACTCCTCTGGCCTTTTTCCTCTTTTTAATCAAAAAGAAGTCGATGCTCCTGACTCCTGACTCCAGACTCCTCCCCCGTGGCAATAACGCCACACATTTGTAATGTTGCTTCTGTTTTTTGCTGAAAGAGGAGCCCAGGAAGCGGCAGAAACAGCACAACAACAGCAAATGGAAAGTGTACACTTGGGGAAAAGCATTGATAAATACCCAAATTAAATTAATCAAAAATACAGAAATGTAAAAATAAAAAGTGTTCGAAAATATTGTATCCTAGATATATTTTTCTTTAGCTTACATTTTGGAAAATATTTATTTGATGTAAAAAGATAATTTTGTTAATATTTTATATTCACAATATGAAAATTGGTTTAAAGCCTAAGAAGAATTTTTATTGCATGCTTCTGGGCACCTTTTTTTGTGATTTCAATTAAATAAATTATAAGTAACACCTTTTAGAATTTATGAATGGAAATTGTACAGGTCGTACAATTATTCTGAACATTATTTAATAAATATATAGAATATGATTATAAAATAATATATAGACCTCTTAAATTTCCAGAACTTGTACTAATTCGTATTATTTTTAAGAAATCGGTTATAAACTCTCCAAAAATGGAAAACTATTGGAAAATGTTGTTGAAATATATTTATAATTTGATTAATTTGCATTACTTATTATTAAATAACTTATTGTTATTTAATTTTAGAACTAATTGGATTACTATTTTAAATCTATGTTCAGAGCTCTAACCCTTAAGAACTCTGATTTCTTCGCGTGCATCTCTTAGATGCATTTTACAAGTTACTTTAAGGCAATCAATTTGTAGTCGCATCTCGAGGATCGCCGGCGGAGGATGGAGGGCGATGGGCTGGAAAAACCAATCAAAAGAGCGTTGCGAACGCAAATTGAACGGCAAATGGTTGCGAGATGATATTTCAATACACCAGCCTGCCGGCTACCCGGCTCACCTGTGCCCCAGCTCACCTGTACCCCAGTCCCCCAGTCCCCCGCACGCTTAACCGTCCCGCGGAAGCCCCCGAAAGTCCCATCCTTCGGGGCCATAAATTATTGACGGGCGACGCCTGCGCGTAGTTTTCTTACTTTTTTGCAGTTATGATTATCGCGCCAGGATGGAACAAGAAACAGAAACCGAAATCGCGTTCCGTTCCGTTCTGTGTGCAAACAAATGTAAAAAATTTTTAATTGACTTTTGCAGTTTTCAGTTGCTTGCTGGCCAGCCGACCGGCAGTTGCACTTTTTATGGCCCCTCGCGTGTATGGCAGCTTAAAAGTTAATAAAACACGCCCAATGATAACAAGCCGCTAACAACAGCGCACTCGGCCATATATTGCCCCTGAGGTCTTCATCATCATCCCAATAGGCCCCAACATTGTGAGCTGAGATGATCCCAGTCCCGGTACCGGTCCCGGTGCTAAAGCCAGATCCTCGCCAGAAGTCGCCAGCTCCAAGCTTCCAGCTCCAAGCTCGTAGAAAAACAATCAATTAGGCCCACAAGTAGCTCCCAACTCGGAGAGGGAGCGCCATAAGGTTGGGGTCTATGCACCTTAAAAAATACTCAAGAAGAATTAATGGATATGTATTTTTGAATACTAAATGGTTTTAAAACTTAGAACATTTACCTAAATGGAGTTTCATAAGCTTTATCATTATTTCTTATTCAAGGTTAAAATATTATATTTTTCCTTGAAAGGCAGCCTCCATATAATACATAGGTTTAATTTAATTTTCTGAGTGCATAATGATCATTGCAATGATGAGGAGGTTTCTTGGTTTCCCGATGGTTTGGCTGGCTGCCTGGTTGCCCAGTGGCAACGACACGACTTTGATTCTCTTTCCGCGCCGACTGCTGGAGTTTTATGGCCTGCTTTGGCCGAATTTATGTTACATTTTTATAGTTCCAGTGTAAATTGACTTTTAAAATGCAAAAATTTATCATAGCAACGGATGGGGTCGGGGGTGTAGGGGGAAGTACCGAGCCAACTTTAATGGCCTGAGGTCTTGCAAATGAGTGGCAACTCTCGCGGAAGCTTAAAAAAGCCAAAAAGCTCGCTTCTTTGGGGGCGATAAACATCTGCGCGGTTTCAAGAGGGAAACAACCCCCAACAATAAGTTTACCAAGTTTGATATAATCATCTCAGAACGAAGTAATATATTCCCTTTGGTTGGGAAAAACTTTTAAATCGTAAAAAAAAAATATTTGAAAAAATTCTTGCAGTTTTGTTTTAAGGACAATTTTAACTAATTTTTTTTAAATAGTTTGAGATTTAATTCTCACTTTATTACAAATTCTAGAAATACAAAATATAAAAATAAATGCATGCTTGCAGGAATAATTTATAAGAAATTTATAATAATTTCTAAATACAATAAATACCTATCCCATCTCATAGTAAATATATCTCTCCCACGAAACCACCAAAACACTGGTGAAAAAGCTCTCCCACGAGTCAAAACATTTGACAGACCTTGTCCTTCTGCTCTCACATTTTTTCGGCTAGTTCACCAGTGCAGTTTGGCCCAAACCACAGCCCAAAGCTCCGCAAAACTTTGTTCGCGTGGGTGCCAACACACTTAGACCCACCTTCAGCAACCCCTTGCCGAGGTCACCGCCAGCAACCCCACCCTTGGATATATTCGATCCAATTGCATGACGAAACAGACGCGAAAACAGTTGCGACGCATTCTTCTCCTGATTAGCTGTGGCGGAAAGCGGGAAAAATCCATAAATTGATTAAGGAAAAATCAAGGAAAACTCCGGTGAAAATGCTGCTGCCGTCGGTCAGTGCGGCGTCCGCCGCTGGATGCAAATGGAAATGCTGCTGCCGTCGCACCTGGGAAATGCTGATGGCTCCCGTTTCGCCCAGGAATCTAAGGACAACGGCGTTGCTGACCAGCATATATCAGTTGGTGAGTGGAAATTGTAGAGAAAAAAAGTGTTTACTTCTGGGAAACAAGGTGTTAAGGTCTTTAAAATTAATTTTATTTTAATTAGGAATATTTATACGTATGAAAATTTATAAGAAAGAAAATCTTTTAGTGGAAAACAAAGCTAATTAATAATATAGGTTCTGTGTGGCGGGAATTTCACCTTTGCTCTCTATAATTATAAATAATAACAACAGCAGTAATTCTTATGTAAGGATATTCGGGATTCATTTATAAGGCGGGGCGCGGCGCACAGGACCACTGGCACGCAGGAGGATTGGGAAATCCCCTAGCAATCCAAGCGGACCCGTTCGAGGTGCAGCCGCCTGCCCCATGACAAAAATTACGCACTGGATATGCAAAGCCATACCCCACTGGGCGCGCAAGGAGCCGTCGAAGGCGGCAATGGGACGCTCGCCCCCGCCAACCCCCGGTATGAGAGGGTGAGCGAAGGAGACGCTCCTGCGGCGCAATGCGTCTGCACTTTTGTTCCGTGATGGGGAACGTGCCAGGACGAGCGCCCTTTTAGAGCTTCAGCGGCAAGCTAAGACGATGTCAAGGCCAGCGCAGCTAAAAGTGGTTGGGAATTGTATGGCACACTGTCGGTTATTGCTCAGTTGCAAGGGGTAGCAGCTTTGGAAGATCGCTGAAGCTGTTCCGGTTTTCGCTTTCACCAAAATATATTGTGCAAAGATTGTTGTTTAAATATTTAAGATATTTATATTATTTATTATTATACATTTAAATATATTTCACTTTTCTTCCACAGTTGATCTCGCACTGTGCCCTTTTCCTGGTCCTTCTTGGCCTGGCTCATGCCGAGCAGATGTGCCAAGTCCTGGAGCTGGATATACTGGACCAAAAGGACAATGGCTTCTACAACATGTCGCCGTTCCACAACGATCTGCGACTGCAGACCGCAGCTCAACTGGCGGCTGCCACTGAGAATGTCCTCTACGTGATGGCGGGAATCGCCGGAACCTATGCCCTGAGTGCCATTTCCCTATTCTTTGGGGTCTACAAGAATCGTCCTGGATTGATAATTCCCTGGCTGATTGTGGAGTTCCTGCTGATGATTGCTCTGGGAGCACTGGTCTTCATGCTGAGGGACACGAAGATGGTGCAGTTTCTGGGCGGCCAAGTGCCCTACTGTGAGTGGAAATAATTAATGAAATAATTGAATCTATTTTTACGGAACTTGCTCTCTTGATTTTTCAGTTATCATCTGCTATAGCATGATCTGCATGGATTACTGCAAGTGGTATGTAATGCACAGCTTCTACCAGAGCCTGCGGACCATGAACAAACTCCGTGAGATTGCCACTGTGGCCATACCCTGTCCAGCTCCAGGAGCCGTAAGTTGGAAACTTCATTTAAGTGTTTCAGACATCTTAAATTACAATATATCTTACAGATACCCTACCATTTCCAACGCGAGCACATGTATCTGGGCAGTAATGGCTACAAGCACATCCTAACCGAGTCTCCAGACGGACAGTGCTAAGTCCCCTGAAGAGATAGCGAATTTTGTTTGGAACTTCCCCATCAGGTGTCTTGATTGCAATTTGCACTACAGTTTCTGTATGGCAAACCAGAGTGTGATATGGATATAGCAGAGATACTATTTTAGATAGCCAATGGATGTAGACCGAGGGGCATATCAGAGAAGATATATCCCCCAGGCAGTGCCTGAAATCGGGTAGTATGTGGGATCGTTTGCCGGCAAATATAAAATACAACTATTTTTGTGTAGAACTAACTATTAAAGTCGGTAAGCCGCGTTACTCACTTCAGCACTTAAACACAATGTTAGCAACGAAGAAAAATAGTTTTAAAACTTAAAAGATAATGATAAAGAAGATTTAAAATAGAAGTTGAGAATTGGTCACTGGCAGGTCACTTCCATGCTGCAGTTGTAGACTCTACCAACTGAGCTACCGCAACAGAAGTTCGCTTGAAGTTTCAGTTGGATTTTGTTGCCAAACCGTATTCGTGGAAAGCTTCGAAATAATTGATATTTAAATTTAATTAGCAACGAAATTCTATTCAACTATATCGGCCTTAAATTCTGTTGACTTGCAATATTTTAAGCACAAAACCAAAAATTAAAGAATATGAATATCAAATAAAGGTGCAAATATAAATCGTTTTAACACAGGAAAATTCCCTCAAATATTTTTTAATTTAAAAAATATCAAAAAGTTTTCAGTGCTTTTATTTTTTTGGCCGCAACTACAGGTATAGGTGTTTTTTTTCACATATTTGTTTATGCTTAATATTTGGTTTTTCTATTTCGCCTAATGCTGTAACAATGATTTATTTTCAACCCTTCCTACCACCCTTGTGCCTTGGTGCCGAAGTGGTTCTACTAGAGCTTGTTGTTGTACCATGAGTAGTGGAGGAGGAACCCATCAGGGTCATTTCATTGTCCAAGCTATCCATGAGCATATCAGCCACCGTGATGTTGGTACTGCCCTCCGAATCACCTTTGTCTGTGGGAATACTAATCTGGAACTGCAGTAAAACCACGAGGTATGTGACCATGGTTGTGATCAGACCCTTAAAAAGACTCCTGTTTACATCGAAGAAGCCACCACAGTTGATGGTCGATGGGTTCATTTCGGTGGCCCTCAAGAACATGTTAATCTCCGTCTGGGCATCCGAGTTCATCCAATTAAGCTCCACCATTAGGAGTTTTTTCTGGAAATTAGTACGCACATTCACCGAGGCGTAATGGGCCTCATCGCAGATATAGAAGAGAAGTCCAATGTTCCACAGAGCTGTAATGGTTAGTCCTATATCCTTGATGCCAAATCCCTCCGAAAGCTGCGACATTAGTCCGTAAATCGAAAGAGTGATGATGAAGAAGAGATACAGACTCATGAAAACGAAGGTATAGCACATGGCATTGCCCGTATCCCGGGTCAGCTTGCTTAGCCGGAGCCACAAAACGCGATAGTCTGCCACCATGGCAGCGGGTCCAATATGTTTCAAGGCCTTCTGGAACCTCTCCGCCAACAGGTGAGCCGTGTTGCTCATTGCCTCACATATAAGGAACCACCAGGCGCCCAACATGGCCGTCAGGTTGTCCAAAATGCAATAGGGAACAACCTGATTGATATTCAAATCCGACATGGTTACGTGAGTGATGACCACCGATAAGACCGACAGTATGGGGAGCACTACAGCGATGTATACGGCTTTCTGTCGCAGATTCAGGGGCAAGCTGTGCCCAGAGATCTGATAGTAGAGCACCTCGAAGTCATCCCAATCGTTGAAGAGTCGTGCTATTTTCCTGGCCTCCCACCACAGGATCGGTATGATCATAATGGGCAGGATGTTGACCAGGAACAGGTAAGCAATCACCGCCTCCTCAAAGGGTCCGCTCAAGGAGCGCACAATATGGATGCGATTGTTGGCCACATATCCCACATAGAACTGGGTAAAGGGGTGTAAAGATTATATAGCTTGTTCTTCCTTAAACCTTCTTCTTCCCAACTCACCGCCAGGAGCACGAAGAAAACCACGGAGTAGATGAACGGAGCTGAGTTCATCTCGAACTTGGCACGAGCGGGTCCACGTCGAACGATGGGCAAGACGCCAATAATCCGCAGAAACCAGTTGACCGGAGCAATGTTCCTGTAAAACACACTCTATCCAGGGCGATAGGGATTCCCTGCTCCTTTAAAGAGGATTAAATTAACAAGGAACACCTTCACTCACCGGCGTAAATTCCGGATTGTTGGAGGCGGTGCTATCCGAGGTCTTCTTCCTGTCCATCGGAGGCGCCTCGTAATCCGCATCCAGGCGCTCGGCCAATCCGATCGAGTACTTGCGAACCCCATACAAATAGGCCTGGGCATTGGCGCTATTCAGGGGCTTGGCATTTAAGAAAACCGCGTCGGCCTTCTTGCGACGATAGTAGTTGGCCATTCCGGAGGAGACTGTGTCCGAAATTTTCGTGCCCGTGGCCTTTTACCCGCCAGACAGCGCAGGCATTAGCCATGCACTCGTCCACGCCCCCATATCGACCACGCCCCTTTAGCAGTTGACTTAGAACCGGAGTTTTAGTTTCCTGTTGATGTGCCTTGTTTGTCTTTTGAATGCATTAACCTTAGCCTGGTGTCCCAATTTCCATTCGAATTTGTGTCAATGGCGCCCATTGCTCGGGCCTACAACACTGGCGCTGGGTGGAGAGATTTTACAGCACTAGGAATGGGTGTCAGTATTTTTTACGGTCAGTTTTGGTATATTACGAAAGCGGACGGGCACACTGAGCTATAAAAGCCTATGCCATAAAGTTTCTGGATTTGTATAGAAAAAATTTTGAGTTTATAGCAACTCAATTAAAAGCAAAATTAAATTCATCCAAGCGATAATAATTGTTGAAAGGTCGCATTAATTTGAATCTATAATTATTTGTTAAGTTACGCCATTAATTTTAATTTATTTACTTAATTTTAAAGAAAAATCAGCTTTTTATGGCAAACATTGAAACGGTTGTAACGGTCAAAATCCATTTCTGGTTCGTTTTTAAGTGTGCCCAGGAGTTTGGGAAAATTGTGCCTTTATAACTTTGGTTTTTTGCAGCTACACGGTCACTCTGGCGCTGTTCTTAATTTAGCCTCTAAATAAAAAACAACATCAACAGCTTTTTTGGTCATTATTCGTGTATTGGTGACAAATAAAAGGCCACGCGATGATAAGCTTTCTGTTCATTGTAAACCGCGCGCTCAGCAGCAGCAGCACGAGCACGGGAGCGACCTTGACGACCAAGAGAATGTCCGCCGCGGGACCACGCCCCCTCGTCCTCTGCGGCCCGTCCGGGTCCGGGAAGAGCACGCTCCTGAAGCGCCTCTTCGCCGATTTCCCCAATACCTTTGGTTTTAGCATCTCGCACACCACGCGGAAGCCGCGGGAAGGCGAGGAGCACGCCGTCCACTACTACTTCGTGGAGCGGCCGCAAATGGAGGCCGCCATCGCCAACGACGAGTTCATCGAGACCGCCGAGTTTACGGGGAATCTGTATGGAACGAGCAAGGCGGCCGTGCGAGAGATTCAGGCCCAGGGCAAGGTCTGCATCCTGGACATCGAACAGAAGGGCGTGGAGCAGATTCGCCGGACGGATCTCAATCCAATCCTCATCTTCAACAATCCACCGAGCATCCAGGAACTGGAGCGTCGACTGCGGCTACGTGGATCGGAGACGGAGGAGAGTCTGCGTAAGCGCCTCAACGCCGCCCAGGTGGAGCTGGACTACGGGCTAACGCCGGGCAACTTCCACAAGATCATCAACAACGTGGACATTGATGTGGCTTACCAGGAGTTCCGCGACTTTGTCGTCCAGGAGCTGAAGGAGCAGGAGAACCAGGGCGTGACCATCAGCCTAAACTAGAGGATGCTAATGGATGGACAACACTCCTGACCAGGGTGCAATGATATTAACCTCAAAGGCGCGACGGGTTCACCTAAACTACTTGATATCACGATTCGTGGTAAGCGAGGTTGTTTGTGGGAAGATTTTAAAGCGACTAAGAGATTTTTAACTGGAAACTATGGTTCTTAGTCCTTAATTGTATTTAAACTTGTATATTTATTATTTTTTTAAGGAAGCCTTAGCCCAATTTACTTTAAAACCCCATTCATATTAGGCTCAAATATTAGCTTTCTTTATTATTTTTTAAATACTTAAAAAAATGATTCTTTAAGCTTACAGTCTTAATAATTTAAAAGGCGACAATATTTAATTTTGAAAATAATTGAAAAAGAGCTTAATATTCTAAAAAGTATAACAAAATTATGGTAATAATTAATAGTTCATTGAAAATAAGTTTTATTAAAGAAACAAGACTTTAATTTATTAGAAGAATTTCCTGAAATATTAGTCCAATTAAAAAAGAAAGAAGAACTTCAAAAAATAACGTTTATTAGTTCTTTTGGAACCCCCAAATTAAAACCGAACTTGACCCATAGTTTCCAGAAATAAACAACTCTAGAAATTTCCCATAAACAATCTTCGTGGTGCCCACGAATCACCCTCAGTCAGCCATGCTAATCGAAGGACCCGCCGCCCCACCACCTCGTTGACTAATGGCATTTATACTTAAGGAATGGCTCTGTATTTATATTATCCTCCTCCTCCTCCCTGTCCACCAATATTTGTTGTGCAAAATTCGTTGTTGTAATTTGTAATCTTAAGCTGAAAGTTGTTGCGCAGCTGCTGCCTTCACGGTCGAGAAACGGAATCAATAAAGCAAACAATATGCGGGTATCAAATATTGTATTTTCACAAACCAACGTTCAATGTATATAGTAAAAGCATGGAGCTGGGAAGGTCAAAATGTTATCTTCTACAATGGAAACCCCGAAGACACACGCAATCGAGCGATTTCCCTCGGCGGGGGCCTCTGTCTGGAACTCACATCCCGTCGGATTCTCTATCTATCGAAGGTAACACGCAGTCCCAGACGAAAGTCCTGCACCGAACCTTGGATTACGAGGGATACGCATTTTGCTTATAGTCATGGTGAAGATGAAAGCGTGCCTGGTATTTTGTACTGCCGCCCATACCCGATTGCGTGCCGCCCTGGGTGCGATGCACCAGACTGGCGGATCCATCGAGCTTTGTCCGGCTATCGGCGCTCTGCCACAGACCCGCTATCGCCTCCAGGGCCAATTCCGTCTCATCGTCCTTGTCGTCATGCTCCGCGGAGAGCGTCAGATCGATCTGGCGACGCTGGCGGGGAACGGATGACGCCACAAAGACGCTGGAAATGACGAGCAGCAGCAGGAGGAGGTACTGAAGCGCACGCATGGTGAAAACAAACTGAGGCGTTGTATGGATTAATCAGTGACAGAAGCTCAATAATTTTTGTTGTTGATTATGCGGCTGGCTTATCAACGGATTTATTGCTCTCTCTGTTCTCTCGTATTTCATTTGCCGTAGATTAATTAGTACTAAATGTGGATTAGGATCCTAAACCTTGGGCTCCATGATCTGTGCGGGCGGCCAGTCCCATTGCTTGGCGGGTGCCGGTTGAACCAGCTTCTCCCATGGCTTCCAGCCGAGCATTTTGCGGGCCAGCACCAATTCGTTTTCGGCCTGGACAATTAGCTCTTCAACCTGGCCACAGCCGATGGCCTTTTCCAGGCTGACAATGTCCTTGTTCTGGAAGGATTAAACATTGGTAAAGTGGATATTTAAAGGTGGTAAATCTTATAGGAAGAAGAGGATCAAACCTGAGCCACCACATCGGCGCGCTGCTTCACCAACTGCTCCGTATACTTCCGGTAGCTGGCATCCTGTGGCATCTTGGACACCGCGCGCAGGATCTTTCCATAGAGGGCACTCAGCGCATGGTGGGGATTGCTGGACACGGCCAGTCCGGTCAAGCCCGTGGACTGCAGAGAGAAGGAAGCGATGACATAACCATAACAATTGCCGGAATTCAACGAATCTCGAAGGTAACGCTTATTAGCTACTCTTACAGATACTCGCTTATATATATACACATGTATAATGCCGACTTACCGCCTTGATAATCTTGGCCATGTTTAAATAGACGAAAATGCTGTAATTTTCAGCAAGATATTTTTGTAGTCAAACAGCTGTTGGAGTCAGTGTGTCTCGCCAGATTCTCGATCATAATGCTGAAATTGGCCAAAAAAGAGCGGATTATCTCCCCACGGCAACAGGTCACACTTAAAAGCTAAAAATAGCTATAAACCTGTTTAGCTATTTTCTAGCTAACTTACATGCGTTTTAGTGTTGGAAAACGGTTTTGGAGGCTTATCTGTGCTGTAAAACAGTTGATTGAAAACTAAACGATATTTTGGCGGGCAAGTCAAAAAGCAAACCATTAATTTTAAAACAGCATTTTAAAGTAAGAAACGTTAGATATCCAACAAAATTAAATTCTTCTTATCTTAGAAAATTTAAAAATATATACAGCTATTGCCAACTAGTTAGAAAGATGACTATGGTGGTGGATAAGAAGCCAAAAAACAGAGTTAGAAGGCCAGTATTATGCATAATAAATAGTATTCTAAAAACATTAATATTTAGTAAATAATAAGGATCTAATCAATATCCTGTGGTGCTCCGTAAACAAAAAGTTATTTTATTGAAAAAATAGCAGTAGTAGTAATATAACAGAGTTATTTCATTTTTTTTTTATTTTTTAAATTATTTTGCAACAAAGTTGGTATACTTTTATTTATTTTTCCATTTATGATTAGTATTATCCATTTATTGTTGCAAGATAATTACCAAAAATTAATTGGAGTAAGTCAAAAATGCTTGCTACATTTGAATTCTATTAGAAGGTATAAAATGCTCAAATTACATATTTGTATGCCTTAGACCTAAACAAATTGTATTGATATTATAATTAAACAAAGAAAATTAGCATTGAAACTCGTTTAAAAATAGTTCACTTGCAAAACTGTTTCCCCTCCGTACCTGCAAGAAAACTCACTACGTTGAAAATTAATTGTAAAAAATGTTCTGTTCATATTAAAATGCAAATTTATTATAATTCGGCTTTGAAATATTCAAATGTACTTATAAAATTCAATCCTCTGGACTCTATCGAAGGGAGTACTGAACGAACTCATTACGTACATGCGACAGAAATCGCTCAACTACTATGATTCACATGCCCGTATGGTGTATTTTTTGCTGAGATCACCCAAAAACATTCAGAAAACTATATTATTTATTGGGCCGAGCTGGATAATTATAAATAAATTTAGTTACTTAGCAGCCGACAAATAATATTGCGACCTTAAATAATGGTTTTATTCTCTCAATTTAAGTTATTGATTCAAGTACGCCCTTCGAGCCGAATTGATTGTATATCAATTCAGAAGAAAAATAAATCCTTTTACAAATTATTTTAAATAAAATGCTCTCTTTGCATTACATTTATTTTATGGGATTCATTTAATTTATCACATTTAAGTTGTTACATGTATAAAAATGAGGGGCTTGGTGAATTTTCAACAATTAAAAATCTAACCGGTGTGGTTGTGAGTATTTCCTACAGATGTGATTTGTGCTTAAATGGCTAAAAACTAATTTATATAGAATCTATTATATATACATATGTATATATAAATATAGATCTTAAACTAAGTATTGTTCACGACAATGGAGGTTCGATCTGCAACGCTAAAACCCGATATCAGGACATTGACCACCGTCACAATGAAAACGCCGATGACTGTGTAATTGTTGATTCTGTTCGCCCGACAGATATCTTGCTCGTTCTTAATGTTGTACTGGCCATTCCAAATAAGGCCCACGCCGACAGCGATCTGCAATGAAGCGGCAGACACACCAAAACAAATATATATATAAATATCAATAATGCAAAAAAAAAATGCCAAAAATATATAAATATACAGAAAACAGTAAAGTAACTTGCTCTGAAGTGAGTGGATTTTTTGGAGTCGTATTTATCCAATCTTCAAGTTTTATTGGAAAACAATTATTAATATTAACTTCGAACTATAAGTTTAAAATTTCAAGTAGAGTTTGTAGAAGATTTTTTTATAAATTATGTTGTTTTTCATAAAATTTTTAATAAAATTAAAAAAAAAACTAATTTGAAATAGGAATCATTTTATATAATGTTTCCTACATAACATGTTTCTAAAAATAATTGATTGTGTATATTTGAAGAAATTTTATTATCTTCTCTTATAAACATTTTCTGATAAACACTTGAAAACAGCCTGTGAGTCTATGAGCTTACATTAAAATAGCTAAGAATCTTGCTGAAAAAACACATATAAGTGTTTCCTAGATGAAAACAAATGCTTCTAAATACAATAATACCATGTCTCTACCCCCTGATTCTTCATATATTGGAATTCTAATGCTAAAATATTATTGTACTATTTACCTGAAATATAATGCTGAGTGAAATGAATATCAGGCTGGGATAAAAGTACGGATGCCCTGTACTTGTTTCCAGTACATAACGCAACTGATTGGCGTTTGCCGAGAGCAGAGCCAAGTCCATCATTCCCTGAGCCAGAGTCTTCTTGTGCTGATATGCGTTCACGTCGGGAACGGGTGTATCCACTCCATTGATATTCACAAAGCCCGATGTTCCAGTGTATCCCGGAAAGGAGAAACTGGGTCGCCTGCCGCCTCCTCCGTTCGGTACCAGGACAGTGACCCCACCACCGCCACCGCCTCCACCAAGGAGACCATCGTCCACGCCGGGATTACCGCGCCCATCTTTAACAAAGGGACGATCGTCGTCATTGTCATCGTCATCCGTTTCGGGAACTGTTGAATAATAAATTAAAACCATCAATATTAAATTGCTACTTTCTGGCTTATGTTACTTACACACAATAATGCGGTTTACATTAATTGTAAAGATTAAAGATTGCGGTTTTAAGCACCATTAGTCACAAGAGAGCGTTTAACATATAGACAAGCACACAGAAAAATGGATTCTAGTTTTGTTTTCTTTTTTTTTTTGTCAGAGATAAACAAGTAAGTTGGGATACGAACCTGCTCGGGGCACTCGAACATTATTACGTCCGTCGATTGCATCGCCGTTGCTGTGATTGTTGATATTTTCCTATAGAAATGTAAATGAGAACAAATCCTGAATATTAACATGTTCTTCCCAAACTCTGAAGCTTATTGTTTAAAAATGCAAATCTAGATTGGAATGCAGCACTGCTTCCGTTTGATAAACATTTGCATTCAGATTAATGCAAAAATATGTCAAATAATGTTTTGTAATTCATTGTATGCATATGTAAGTATGTATAATGACATTTTCAGTAGCATTAAAAATGCAAATGATAAGCCCCAGGGACAAACATCAATTGTAACCGCCTCTTATCTGGACAAGCTAGTTGTGGTGGTAAAAAAAATATATATTCATGAACAGATAATCAAGTAAAATTCATATTTAATTCAAAGCCTAATAAATATTACTTTAAATATGTTTCAATAAGCAAACACAACTAAATGTAATGGAATATTTAAATAATTACAGTAAGAATTGAATAAATCGAAATCATGTAAATATATAAATTTTAAAAGAAAGCTTTTCATGGTGATTTCTTCATTGTTTATGCTGGAAATCCCCAGATATCAATGTGAATAACTGTTACGTCGGTGTTGTCGTGGTGCCTCAGTCCTTGGAGGACATAGGGCTGAGGAAGTGGCCGCCCGGATAGCAGACACGATTTGTGCAGCTGAGCTCGCCGGATTTGGGGTGGGTTCTTTGGACGCCACTATCCTCTCCAAACGTAATCAGAACAATTATTTACGTGCCTGAAAAATAGAAGAAATCGTTCGTCAGTCTGTCTTCCTGTCCACATTGCCCCGCAAGCATATTTATGCTTGATCGTGAAAACGATCGGGCTATGTTTTGGCCGTTTTCCCTCCCCAATCGCAAACTTCGTGCGCCTTTGGATCGTCGCGGGCCGTGCAATACGATCCCCTTTTGTTCATGTCGTTCGTCAAAAGTTATGTCATTTTCTTGACCCAGTCTTCCAGTTGTACCAATGCCCCCCTTTTAATGGGTTTCTACCAATGCATTTTTGTTGCTTTAAATTCACATTACAAATTTATTAGAAAGGTTGGTCAGTTGTGTATTGGACATTAAAGTGTGTGAGTAGGTGTTGTTATAGCTAGTTTGAATTGATTTAAATTGTGTATTTAATGTTTAGGTGTATTTAGAATATAGTGTATTTTGGGG